>JBDJHY010258662.1:0-10540 GCA_039654485.1 Withania somnifera
GAGCCGCCAGGGATATGAACTGTCGGTCCCATCAAGTCATAAATGACTTGGGGAAACTACCAAAATACTCTAGAATGAAAAATGTCACGTATTTTTCATAAATGACCATGAGGGTCATTACAATCTTTCATTCCTCAGAAGTAAAAATAGAAATAGAAAGTTAAGGCTTAATTGGAGACTGAATTGATTGTACCTATGGAATAGAATGTGGAGGAGGAACTGTGGCTGCCACTTGTATTGACTGAATAGTAGAAGATGAGGGTGCCTGTGCCGCTCCCTGAGCTGAAGTCTTACCCTTTTCAGTAGGTGCTCTACAAAACATAGTAACCATATATTGTCACATGTCTCTAAGTGCATCATCAGAAGGTCTCTGTATCAATGGTAGAGGTAGATCTATAGGCGAGGATTGGATCGAGCAACTCTTGTCCACGACCTCTGGGTCTACCTCAGACCCTAATTGGAGATCTATGTGGAGACGGGGGAACATGATTACCTCCGGATACAGAACGCGTGTGAACCATTTGCAAGGAACAAAACTGAAGTGAATAACCAGGAAACCAGTGGAAACCTCGCACGAAAGAATCAAATGAAAGCCATCCCTATGAAAAAGCCCTATAACCTACCAAAGATAGGACACATACATTTACGTACTGATCCGTAAGGCTCTACTATCCTCTCGCTCCTACATCCAGAGACATCGGTGAACTTAAAGCTCTGGTACTACTCTATCACGAATTGAAAATTGAGTTGGTCTGGCATCTACATCCAACCTGTAGATAAACCTAACCTCGGACTAGAGCGTAAACTGATGGGTCGTACTAAGAACAAAAATAAAAAGAGAAGGAAGATGAAGAGAAGATAGAGGAGGAGGACACAAAGATATATAACAAAAAATAACTCCCAAGAATCTAGTATCGTGGTTGTAGAGCATCTATATACATAGATTATTACAATATACAACCCCCATTGAGGAAAGACTACAAATAATCCATCCAGGATCCAAAAAGGACAATTCCTATGACAGAAGGAGAACTAGTCACCAAGAGCACCAACTACTCACCATATCTCCTAAAATAACTTTGGTTTAACCTGCACGATCTCGCTCGCCTTACTGACTACCAGGACCTACATCACAAAAGATGCACAAGAATATCATGAGTACCAAAAACAGCGGGTACCCATTAAGCATTCAGAACGACCAGGAAAAAGTAAGTATAAAATAGAACAAAGTGCGACCAAATAACAGATAGAAGCGAAGTAGTCACATTATCAGCTAACGAGTACTGGAGAAATCCAACTATCTGGTTATAATACAAACGAACCGAGTCACAAACAAATCATGACCAACGTGAAACGTACCTGGAGCTCCAACATAAACATCATAAGGAAAAACTTAATAAGATAATTAAAACCAACAGCACGCTAAGCTAACATTAAATAAAATAAGTGAACGAACGATATCCATTGCAGACAAAAAAGAGAAAATAGAGTTTATTAGAAAAAAACCCGAAAGGTATCCCATTCTACAGGTAGGTAACCAAGTAACCCAACAGAGACCTCCCACGTAAGTCCTAAAGAGTACAAATCAACGCATAGGAATGTAATGCAAAGGGGTGCTAAGAAAAGTAAATATTACCCATACACACCCTTCCTAGTACATGACTCTTCCAGGAGCAGACCCACGAAAGGTTTTCCCCTATGCATATCCCTCCTATTCCTGTATACCTCTCCCTCAGCCACGTAACATACCTCAAGCGAAACGTCCCATATAGGAAGGCCCATGGGAGGAATCAATCCCATGTATCAAATCCTTGTAAAAAAGACAAATAGTGGCATAGTTATTAGGCAGAAATGCCAAAAGATGAGCTAATCCCGTATATCATATCTCATTGGAACTCAAGTCTAGCCAAATAGGCAAATCAAACCACAATAAAAATTCAACTGTTGCGCTGTAGGCAATACCCAGAAATTAGAGTGAAAGTGGGAAAATAAATCAGGTAGTGCAAGAAAATAGCTCCAGATTGCACTACGCTCGTTGATTCATATAATGTAGATATAGGAAAACTAATTTTCGATTATTATACTGTCAAAGCTAAGTTACCTATTAAAAAACCAATGCATCTTTGCTAAATACAGATAAGACAACCTACCTAAATCGGCTTTAAGCCACCAATCCAAAAATTAAGGGGATAGATGTTAAGCTCTAACCACTAGCGTAACCCCCTTACCAACCTCACTATATCCCAGATAATGTTAAACCACCCAGGAGAGATCACGTTGCCACAGGAAAATAAATACAGCGAGAAGTCTAGTAAAATAGGTCGTAAGACAAATTAACAATAGGTATGGGGCTCCAAACTAGTAACAACCCTGAGCTGCCAATTTACCAAACATATGCACTACTAAATACCTAATCTAGAAAAAGTAAGTCGTAGCATAGCTGAATTCCAACGGAAACCTCAAAAAGCATGCTGGAATACTCAAAATCACGAATGAGATCAAAATTCGCACGAAGCTAGAAAAAATATAACCCATACGTCAAAACAAGTAAAAAAGACCCATATTTCTTTATAAATAGCGGGATCGGAATCTAAACTAAAAATGAGTCCGTGAACCCTCCCAGCTCGAAAAAATAAAATATTTATACCACCGTATAGAGCACATCTCATAGGTCATGTGGGACAAAATAGGGTCCAAACCAACAGTAGAAAATGAAGAAGCAAGCCCAAAAATTTATGTAATATAGGAGATTTTACAACTAAAAAAAAATTTAAAAAATTATCTGATAGAAACGATTATAGAACCACCACAATGATTTTTTTTCTCCAACTTTTCCCTTGAATTATGCTTAAATTTGGCCCCAAAATAAATAAGAATAAAGAGGAAGCTTGAAAATAATCCCTCGGTTTTCTTTAAGTACAAAGTCTATGATTACAAGGCTACAATCTTGTATTCAACATAAACTTATATTGATGTGCATATATATATGCAATACACGTGCATATGCACATGTAGGGGTATTCATATTGCTGCCACCGTAGTGTTGGCGTGGCCACTATGTGGCAATCTTCTTTCTCGATATTTAAATATTCGGGTATTGTATAAACTCGTTTAATAAAATTATAATATTTTAAATATATCAAAATTAATAAAATATTATTTTTAATAAAGCTATTCTTTTAAAATAATAATAATAATAATAATAATAAATTTTTAATATAATTAGATATGCAATCTCCGATAAAGTACTAATAGCTTATAACTTTTTGCAAAATAATAAGGTATGATACTAGATTATTTCAAAAGACTATTCCATAAACTTGTCAATAATTTAGGAAGATGTTAAAAGTATATCTTATATTTTTATTAAAAAAAAAGGACATAATTATTATTTAAAATAAAACAATCAAATTTATCATTACCACACGACAATTGGAAGCCCCATGATTCAAACCAAAAGTCACTCCAGACTAAATTTCACATTTGGAGCTAACAAAACTATCAAATTTTAATTTCGAACACGTTTTTGAGGAATTCATTCTCGAAATACCTAATTTCAAAGTTAGAACACCAAAATGGGAAAATCAAGATAAAAACGACACAACTTTCAGGGATCCAATTTACTGGTCCCAACAAGTCGCAACTGGCCTGGGGTAGTTACAAGAATGCTTTAAATATAGAAAAATCATGAAAACATGAAAATGACCCCAAAGTTCATTACACATTTTCTTGTAGATCCAAAATATTATGTAAATAGAATATAATTATCGATTTTTTATGTAAGGTAAAAGATTTAGAAGTATTATATATTTACCTAGACTAAATAAGATTTTAATTAATTTTAAAATCATAAATATTAGGATAACAATTAAATAATAATTATTTGAGAAAAGAATAGTAAATAACAGTGTTGTATGATTTCAACTCAGAAAATAAATTTTTTTAGTTAACTTTAAATTCATAAATATCAAAATAATAATTATTTGAGGAAAATAATTAATAAAAATTTTATATGATTTCAACTCAGAGAATTCTCTATACAAAATTAGTAGAAACCCTATTGAAGAATGAAAATTAGCCATAAAATCAATATTGTGTTTATTTACGTCTTATTCCTGTCTTCGTATTTAGGATTAATTAGGTTAACCAAAGTAAATTTTCACTAAGCAATAAATTTCTTAGTCCTAATTATACTCGAGCGTTGCCTACCATCAGAATTCTTTTCATATATGAATAGTAATTTAAGATTTCTATAAGCATACACCTTTTTCATATATTAATAATAATTTAAAGAAAATAGTACATCACAGTTTTGTCTATTTGCAAGGTTTTTTGAAAAGAGACCAAAAGTTCAAATTACTTCTAAGGACCTTCACACTTTTAGCCTCTCCATCAGGCTCTTAGGTAGTGTTATGAACTATGTACACTCTACCCTCCTAAGATTCAACTTTGTCGGAATATACTGGGTATGTTATTATATATAAAAAGAACAATTTATGTGTATGCCTCATTCTATTAAGTACAAAACTTCTAAAAAAATCATAAATATTGTATTAAACAATATATCAACGTTATAAATAAGTATAAAAAAAAATATATCATGTGGTTCAAAATAAGGATGTGCAAAAATTGATTCAACCAATAAACCAAATTATTTTTTTTGTTGGTTTATTGCTATCGTGTTATTGGATTAACAACTTTTTAATGATTTTATAAAACAAAAATTATTGGGTTATTGGTTTGATTTTGATTTTTCGATATTGTATTGTCGACTAAACTGATACCGCGATAAGACTATACTAAATTACTATTTTATCCCTAATTATATACTAGTCCCTTTAGCTTTTCATGTTTTACAAAACCTAATTCAATTTACTTTCCTCTTTCATTTTGTCACGGCCCAAAATTTGGGCGTGATACCACCTACCTTACCCTTCTGGTAGGTCAGCCTTACCAACAATAACTTAAAATAAAAAAACAAAACAAAAGTGAAAAGTAATACATAAGAGAATTATTAAGAGAAAATCATCTAAATCAGGTTGCCACTGTACAAAGCTACTAAGTAATATTTAATACAAATTTTGTTCTAAAGTCTCAACAAGACTTTCAAGAAAAGTAAAGATATAGATATAATGAAAATGAGATACCGGAGACCGCAAATGAAGGACAGCTACTGGAGTGTGCTACTGGAAATAAGAGGAAGCACTCAAGTCTTATCCGCTACAACACTTGCACAAAAAGTGCAAATAGCAAGGGTGAGTACTAAATTTCAGTACTAAAAAACATCCTCGACTTGTCTAAATATAAAACAATGATGATCCTCCTACCTTTTATTAAACCCTCACTATTAGAACCTGCAAATCATTCATAATAATACAACAGACAGTCAATAGTTAACAATTCAATAACCACAACAAAATCTCTGATCATTTTTTATTATCAAATATGTGAAAGTTCTCAAGATTATTAAGAGACCTTTGGTTATCATCAAATATCAATAATCTCATCATCAAAAAGTATAGATAATATCAAGTCATTGATAAGTATCAATAACAATAACAAGTCTATCTTGTATCAAGTAATCTCAAGTGGACACCATGTATCAAGTAAGTCCAATCATCAATCAAGCAGACAATCTAAAAAAGAAACAAAGCAATGTAAATGTAATGCATTGAGTAAATACTCGTGACGCATGTCTGTCCTAATGTACACGCCCATTGTCTATATCCATAACAGACAGGACCAGTGGAGGGCACACAAAGAACATGCACCGCACTAACGTGGAACACAATCCATAAAAATATCATGCCACCGTGACACACGATCCATATATATATATATATATATATTATTTTCTGTAACGACACCTAATCCAAACTAATATTTTTTTCTATACCGATTTGGTACCCGGTCCATAATATAATATCAAGTTGTGAAAAAATTACCACCACAACAATAATAACATGTTCTAGTAACAAATAATCAAGTTTTGAATAAGTTACCACAATACATATAATAATATGTCATGTCCCAATTTCTGGGATTATGATGGCACCTACTATCCCACTAGTAAAGAACCAACTCTGTAGCTCGAAGACGAAAAGGAGAGCTACCATCAAGAATAGCAGAAAGCACAAGTGTAATAACAAGGTAAAAGGAAAGGGAATATAACGAAATAGAAAAATATAATCACAGATGAAATAAACTCCCAAAACCTAGTATCAGTATAAATAAAAAGAGCCTCTAAGTACAGAGTGTAAACAAAAGTCTAATACAAGTATTTTCTGATAATACAATAGATACAAGTCTAATCAGCTGGACATCAAGCTCACCCTATATCTCTAAAAGTATCAATAAGTAGGCACGAACGACAATCCGTAAATCAACGTCAGGAACTAGTACTCTGATCTGCACCATGGGAACAAGTAAAGTATGTGTACAAGTCACCGAAGAAACCCGTACCCAGTAGGCTTTGAGGGCCCACTAGGAACATAACAATCATAAAAGCAATAAATAACGAAATACAAAAAAGTAAGGTCACAGAAGAAAATAGTACAACATGGAATCTAGGAAACAAGTAAACAAATAGACATGGCTTCGCTAGCTAAATCACATAACAGGATCTCAGGCAATAAAGAAAAACATACCGGAATCCTTGCAGGAATATATGTGAGTAACAATAGTAACTGATCAAAGATATGGATAAGTAGACAAGAAGAGAACATGGATGGTATTCTGGTAACCTCGAGTAAGAAAGGAAGGAATAATCAAATGATACCTCACACAAATAATCGCAGAGTAGGGTCGTTGTGACGACCAAAGAGTCCCCAAGACTTCCATCATAGGGTAAACCTCAACCCGCTGGGGCGATTGCCACAGGGCGGAATAGGACCGCTAGTGAGAACGTCATAGGGGCGACACCCTGCCACTGTGGAGACCTTGCAAGTGCAATCTTACCCCTCGCTTGGGTGGTCCGTGCCTACAACTTCACAACAACTGTAAATCATGAACTCTGAGGGTCTAGAATGAGCATTCCGAGTCCAATTTTAATAAAACAAATATGTAAAATACATAGAAATGATATTCTAAATCTAATGGAATCATCAAAATGACCAACCAAGGTCATTTGAGAAAAATGACCCCTAAAACCAAGAAATACTGAATTCGCACTAATCCACCAAGGTACTCAAAATGACACTAGGTATTACAAGAAAAACACCAATACTCTTACTAGCCTAAAATCACCATTTTGAAGTTGATGGAAGTGTATGAATTCCATTCCGACACTCCAAATATTTAAAGACCACCCTTGCTCCAAATTAAACCTTAACTAGACTGAAAAACAAGAAGTTAACATAAACTCAAAAACAAAAATTCCAAAACATGAACTTAAGGTTCATCTAGATTTTATTCGGCATTTTAGAGCTAACGAAACTTTAAAAATTTGAGTCCGAGCTCATCTTGAAGGAAATTTGACTAAAGTCAACGAGTACTTAATTTTTGGCTCTAAAATAGAAATTGAGATAAATCTCAACTGAGCTGCCAGGGAAACCGGAATGGTGGTCCTAGCAAGTCATAAATGACCTGAAGAAGCTACTAGAAAGATATAGAATATAAAATGAATGTAATTTTTATAAATGACTGTATGGGTCATTACAATATCAACTACTAAAAGGACTTTCATCCTTGAAAGTCGAGCAAAAGCAGAAAATAAAGAGAGAGGGAGAGAGAGAGAGAGAAGGTACCTGATGACTAAAAAAACTATGGGTACTTCTTCCTCATCTCACTCTCAATCTCTCAGGTAGTCTCCTTGACCGGATGATGCATCCATTGTACCCTAATCACTGGAATCTCCTTGGACCTTAGTTTCCTGACATCCTTAGTTGAAATTTCCACCATTTCTTTAAAGAAAGAAAGATTCTCATCTAACTGCACTGAATCCTCTTGGATAACATGATACTCATCTATAATGTACCATCGTAACATCGAAACATAGAACATCAGATGGATAGCTAAAAACATTAGAGGTAGAGTCAAATGGTAGGTTACATCACCAACTCTCTCTAAGATCTCAAATGACCCGATATAACTAGGACTAAGATTGTCCCTCCTACCGAACCTTATCATAATGCACATAGGAGAAACTCTTAGAAAGACTCCGTCACTAACTACAAACTCTAAGGAATGAAGTATATGATCTACGTAGCTCTTGTGCCTACTTCGTGCTGCCTGCAATCTATCCTAAATTAATCAAACCTAATCAAGCGAATCACAAACCAAATCTGAAGTCTGAAATCCATCCTTAAAACCATCAAACTAACAAATACGCGATCTATATCGTGTGCCATACAATGCCTCAAATGGTGCCATCTGAATACTGGAATGGTAGCTATTATTGTATGTAAACTCTGCTAATGCTAGATACTGATCCCAAGCACCCCTAAAATCCAAAACACAAGCCCTCAACACATCCTTCAATACTTGAATATTCTTCTCCGACTGACCATCGATCTGCTGGTAAAGAGTTGTTCTTAACTGAACCTCAGTACCCAAATCTCGCTGGATAGACCTCCAAAATTCTTTGACTCAAAATGATAGACACAAAAACCCCATGCAATCGAACCAACTTACAAATATAAATTTGAGCTGAACGCTCAACATTATATGAAGAGTGAGTAGGAATGAAGTGCGCTGACTTAGTCAGTCTATCAATAATAAGTCAAACTGTATCATGACCTCTGCTAGGCTGCAGCAAATAAAAAATAAAATTCGTAGTTACACGCTCTTATTTCTAAGTTAGAAGAGGAAGCATTTACATTAAACCAAATGGCTTTCAATTCTTATACTTAACCTTCTAGCAGTTCAAACACCGGGACACATACTCTATGATATCCCTCTTTATTCCACTCCATTAATATAGCTGACATTAGTTACAACACATAAATGCACCAGGATGAATTAAATACCTGGATTTATGAGCCTCTCGCAAAATCAACTCTCTAAGATATGACACACACATGGGCCCATCATACCAAAGAACCCATTTGAACCAATAAAAGCCCTGCCAGTCTCTCTAGATAACACTTAGTCATGAAAAGAAATCAAGTGATGATCCTCAAACTATCGCTGGTAAATCTGATCTGATAATGAAGATCTCGCCTCAACACAAGAATAAAACTCTTCTAGGGTCAGGAAAATCCAATCTAATCAACCAACTAGACAAAGACCGAATATCTAATGCCAATGGCCTATTGAGACTGTTAGGCTGCCAAGCTACCCATATTGATCACTTTTTAGCTTAAGGCATCTACCACTATGTTTGACTTGCTCGGATGGTAAAGGATAGTAACATCATCACCTTTCAGTAACTCACTCCACCTCTATTGCCGAAATTTAGCTCCCACTTGCTCATAATATACTGAAGACTATGATGGTTAGTAAAGATCTCATATTGGACCCCATACAAGTAATGCCTCCATATCTTGAGTGAAAACTCTACTGCTGCCAACTCTAAATCATGAGTGGGGTAGTTACACTCGTAAATCTTTAATTTCCTCGACGTATAATTGATAACTCGACCATGCTGCATCAGAACACAACCCATGTAATGACCCTCATGGTTATTTATCATAAATACACAATGTTTTTCATTCTCGAGTGTTTCAGTAGTTTTCCTAAGTCATTTATGACTTTTTGGGACCGGTAGTCTGGATCTCTAGCTACTCGGTTGAGAAATATCTCAAATTGTCTGTTTTAGAGCTTAAAACTAAGTATTCATTGACCAAAGTCAACTTTCCTTCAATATGAGCTCAGAATTAAATTCTAAAAATTTTGTTAGCTTCAGAATGTCAAACAAAGTCAAGATTGACCTTAATTTTGTGTTTTGGAGTTTTCTTTTGCAATTTATGCCAAATTGTGAATTTTTATTAAGTTTAAGGCCTAAAATGGATCTTGGGTGGTGTTCTGGTGTTTGGAGTGTCGGACTGGAATTTTAATGCTTCCATCAGCTTCAGAATGGTGAATTTAGGCTAGTAACAGTGTTAGTGTTTCTATTGGTGTTCACAGTGTAATTTTGAGTACCTTGGTGGAGTAGTGCATTTTCGGCTATTTTTGGTTTGAGGGTTTATTTTTCTTAAAAGATGTTGGATGTCCATTTCAACTATTCCATTAGATCCGGAATGTCGTTTGCATACTATTTACATATTTTTTTTATCATAATTAGACTCAAAAAGCTCATTCTAGACCACTCAAAGTTCTTAATTTCAGCTGGTGTGAAATTGCAGGCACAGACCACCACTGCAAAGGTTGCACTTGCGACCAAAGGCTTTCCCCTGTGCACTTTTTCTGCCCCATCCAAAGAAGATCGTGGGACACATAGTCGCACTTACGATCCCAATCCCGCCCCAACGGTATCACCCCTACGGCTCTTTACCTCACCCCTACGGCATTACCAGTAGCTTTAAATAGCTACAACCCCTTCAGCCACTCTGTTTAGAAAACCAAAATATTAACTTTTCTCCCTATTTCTAAGTTAGAAACT
>JBDJHY010258683.1:0-10540 GCA_039654485.1 Withania somnifera
ATAGGCCCAACCTCTCGTGTCATGAATGCACAACAAATCAACAAGCATTTATATCAACTATTGATCATGTAATATCCACATTCTATGCCTTGCACAGGTATCTCTAATCATTTTTTAAGTCACAACCCCCATATAACTTGGGTGCCAACATATAAATAGCAACGTCAAACAAATGAAAGGACAACATGGGAATACTATACGACCTAGCTAACCTACCCACGGATGCTATTTAGTACAACTATTAAAGCTATAAGGAGAAAAATATCCCCATGGAGTCTACTTGTCGTCTAACAACAAACCGCTGCAAGTTTACGAATTGTACCCCGACTGATATCAAATGGTCTCCAAATAATCTAAAACTTGTGTCATAGTGTTATATTTATTAATACGAGCCTAATGGTATAATTTATACTAAATTTTGGACTTTTCCAAATATCAGGCTTAAAATAATTTTATGAGACCCGCTCGCTGCACTGAAAATAAACTTTTCTACGGGGTTCCAACATCATTAGGAACCCGTGCTCCAAAATTGAGCACAATTCGAGTGCGGGAAGATCTTCAAACACCCCGAAAAAGTTTTGATTAAAAAAGGGTAAAAGTTTCAAGCTTTACAGAATTAAACGACGAAATTCGATGAAGTAACTATACTATGGAGTGCAATAAGCTCAAGAGGCAATAATTTATCCAATAATACATGAATTAATTGGAGAGTTTTGAGTTTTCACAATTAGGGTCATTAATGGAGGAAAGCATCAATTTTCAAGGATTAAAATGGAGAAGAAGACTTACCAATAGCAGGAAAAGACGTAGGGAATCTTCAAAAAAAATTCCATGAATTTTGACGGAATTTCCTAGCAACAATCGCACAAGGACAAGAAGAGAAATTGAGAAAAAGGTTGAAAAATAAACTAAAGAATCGAGTTTCTGTTGCTTTTTATTAGCTGCAACGGGATGCACTCGTATTATTTTAGCACGGTCGCGCTAATTTTTTATTATTTATTTTTAAATTTTATTTACTGCGATCGTGCTCTCGGAGCATGATCGTGCTTATTGCAGAAAATCTGCAATTGTAGAATTTTCAAACGAAGGCACGAAATTAAAATGGAGTCTAACAACAACAAACCATATATGTATTTTAAGTGAAAACACACATCTCAAATTCAATGATGGAATCGAAAGTGGAATCTGAGATTGTTTAAGAAAAATATTGACTAAGTCAACCATTTGGCAAAACCATAACATTCCCACCAACCCCTCAATAATGCAACAACAAGTCTGGTAAACGAACCAACACCTCCATAGTCATTTTACAGTTTCAAGTAGAGGATTTTTGAATGAGATTAGATTTATATAAAATAGTTATATATACATCTATATACATCAAATATATAGATATGCATATTTTCTAGTGAATACTTTGAAATTATTTTTAAAAATCCCAAGTTATCAGTTTTGTAAAATTAGCCTATTTAGACTGTTTATAGTTAAAAGCTCAAAATAAATCAAATAGGGGTCATTAGAAGAGACCATGAGTAAAGATAATTTGACAAATTCAATTTTTAGAAACAACAAAATTCGCTTTCTTAAGAAACGTTCTTAGTGCAGACTTTGAGGAATTATGGCCAAACTCCATCCAACTCCCAACATATCGCAGGTTATATGAGAATTCAATCCACTCGTCGCTTGATTTTAATTAATGATTTTAAAGGTTTTCACAAAACATTTCCAATTTGAATTATGGCGAGACTAGAAAACTGGTTAATTATAATGGTTGTGAAATTTGAAATGTAATCAAGTTTTTTCACACAGAGCACGACCTACATATCCTACTACTACGGAAATAAGGATGCTTGTAGTTCAACCCAACCGGTTGAGGAGGAGAACTTTTATGTTAAGACTACCTTTGGGCTTCAGGATAAGTGATTTGAGAATATAAAATAGGCTTCTAATCATTTAAAACATAAATAGGGGCCCCTACTCCTACAATTAAGAGTTCACACGAGCATAGTTTCCAAAACTCTCAGGGTATCATCACTTGAATTTAGAGGGAGGATATTTTACCTTTAGAGGGAGTTAATAAATCATGGTAGATGTGAACTTAATGTCAAAAAGTAATAACTCACATAATAAGGGTATGGTTTCAATGACATATAAATCACTCTCAATTTATATCCAAAGAGTTTGACATTCCTCTCTGGACAAAATCCTAATTCCTGTTAATAAATAGTTTCACATTGTGGTCCATCCATTTGGAGTAGTCCACACCTGAGTCTTTATTTGTTGAGATTTTTATTCTCGTGGATACTCTCACCAAAATAGGAGTAAGCTTTATTTTAAGTAAATAAATTCAAGGTATAGAGATAGTATCCCTTACAATATTTATGTATGTTTCTCTCTTATGGTTTTTCATGGGTAAGGTATGGACGATTTTTGAGATTTTCCACGTGACCAGAAAATCTTTATATGTTAGACTCCTCTAACTTAATGAAAAAGAAGTTTCATTTGGGGCTTTATACCATGTTATTTCAACTCACAGATGTGTGTTACTTTTGATATTTTCATCCTTACGAATGCTCTCAATTTATCGAAACAAACTTTGTTAGCAGTATAGTGAACCCATATGGAAGGATAGAAACTTCTACAAAATTCATTGATGGTTTGCCATATATGGAGTTTTTTATGGTTGTTTGTATCCTTTGACTTAGTGTGGAAATGGATGAACTTTTCCAATTGGACTCTTGCATGTGCCTTTAGATTAGTCTTGTATGTCATCTATATTTGGATATAATTTTGGGTTATAGATCACCATCCATCCATTTGAGAAATTTTGCACATATTTGTTATGTCTTACACATCACCATAAAAAAAATTGAGAAATTTGGCATGTCATCAAGTTTAGGATATTTTGTGACTTATAGATAATCATCCTTCTCAAGACTTGCTCTAATTTTGGTATTAAATATAGGGGATCCCATGGGGGATCTTTATGTCTTGATTTTGATGCCTTCTCGATGGTTGAAGTGCACTAACCCTCACAAAAATGTAGATGCCACATAATTCTTTAGCTTATTCAACCTTCACAGTAATGCAGCAGTTCTCATGATGATTGAAATATACATGCATTGAGTCCGTGACAATGTCGTGTCCTCTACTACAATTCGACTTTTGATTATATTGAAACATTGCATACAATTCGACTTTTGATTATATTGAAACATTGCATACTTCCTCATGGAAACCCGCACATTACTTGTCTTTGTAATATGGTTCAACTTATGGATGTCCCTTGGATTGAAAGTCTCGTCGGGTTAGACTGGCACATCATTTGACATTAGATATAACTGCAGCCTATAAATGTCCCTAAATTGTTAGTTCTTAAGTAAATCTTTCACGTTAGATGAAATTGGATATAAATTGACTTACAAACACCCTTAAATTTTTATTTAGGAGGAATCTCGTGCATCATCAAACTCTGGATACAATTGGGGCTTGTAGATACCCTCAAATTTGTTAGCTTTAATATAATCTCGCATATCATCAAATGTTAGATACAATTATGACTTAAAAAAATAGGTCATTACATATTACCTAGATTCAGACATCATTATGTCTTTCTGACGGTCATTAAGCTAGAAACTTTAAGGTGATCTCAAACATTGTCTGATCTTTGTAATCATTATGTGTCATACTTATGCCTTCCAAAAACCTGTCAATTTTGGATGATATCGTACATTATTCGGTTTCGTAAATCATTGTAGCTTATAGATGAACCACTTAATTATCATTTCTTGGACATCTTGCACAGCCGGTCAGTTAAACCACTAAGTCGTATAGATCTCCTTTTGACCTTCACTTTTTAGACAATCCATCTCTTTATCTAGTTTCCAGCAACATATAGGGATATTATTGCACATATGCTTACTTTAGTCTTGAAAATGGTGTTCGATTCTTACATGTAGAGATACAATGTTGATGATGCTCCTCATGAAATATACATGATGCCTCTGATTGAATAAATATGCTCCTTATAGAACTATAGTGATGCCCCTTATAGAATGATGTCGAGGGATACTAGCAAGACACTATTTTGTGAATTTGTACATTGCTCGTCCATTGATATTTGACGTTACTCATATATACCTTTGGACTTCTCCGAAGTGGATATTTTAAATTTGGCAACCACAATATCTCATCTTGGCATGGTTTATAGATTCTCTTAATCAAGTGCTATATGGTAATTGATTTTCATTGACCTCAAGATAAGCAATGGCTCTCACAATAATTATTAATGAATGCAATATCCCTTATGGTGATGCAGTGTCTCTAACTGAATTTGTGACTAAGTATGAGATATATGTGAATGTAATGGAATGAAGACTCTAAGGTAATAAGATACATCACCTTGTTCTTATATTTTTGAATTGTTTGGTACATGTACTCAAAGTAAACTATTAGAAGACAATGTCTCTTTTCCTTTGAGACTATAGTCAAATATTCCAAAGTGGATTCAAAATATATATTAAACAAAAGATCTAATTAATAAAGGTACATATGTAATAACGGTCAGGGTCCTTTTGGTGCTTTCACGATTCCATCGTAATGAGAGTGTCTTATAATCTCCCCAAGACATTTATTGTTTAGTGGGCCGATAGTTCAGTTTCTTAGCAGTTTCATAGTTGTCTTTTTTGTGTTTATAGCTTCCTCAGGTCATACTCAGCCTATACGATCCCGAATTTCCCTTCCGTCAATTTCGTTAAGTCCAAATTATCGATTACATAAAGATTTTATATATGAATTTTCAGAATCGGGCTCCATCTCCATTCTGTGTGTTTTATGGAATTTTTCAAAAATCTGTCAAGCTTTGGCCGTAAGGGCCGATTTATCAGTTAAAGGACCGGTAAATCGTCAGGGCCGATAAATTGGCGAGTCAGTGGCCAACCTATATAAAGCTCTTCCAGGAAATTTCTTGCTTTCTTCATAAGAATTTAGTAGAAAACTTGCCTTCTAGAGTTTCATCAGTAGAATCATGATATTGAGATTTTGCTCCGTAAAAACAGGACTTTGTGGTTCTACGCTTATTTCTACCAGGTAATTCTTTATTTTTGCTAACTTTTCATGTTATATAAAGTTACTAGGACTTATATCTTCAATCCCTACCATTAGTTTGAGCCCTATTCTAATGTATGAATTGTGCTTTATTTGTTGGAATAAATGTTTTCTTTTTCTGAGCTATTAAGATTTACAGATCTATTTTTACTTTTGATTCAAACCCCACTATTTATATAGCAATATGAGTCTTGTTTTACTAGTCATGACATGTGGGTTATGTATTTGCTAACATCCTGCAATTACGAACTTAATACATGATCCTTTGGATATTGAGGCATGTTTCTCAAGGTATGCATGTTTTCCTAGCCTATGGCCTATTTAGTTTTCCTGTAGTTTGGTTACTTACAGTGGAGCTATATTGCCTTAACCGCGTGTTCAACGCTGACTCTAAAATGTAAAGCTGATCTAGGTGGATTGATTATTATGTATTCTACCTGAGATGCTGTGTATGTTTAGGGAGTGTGTGGCCCTTTGGTCCATAGGTAGCCGGATGCGGTTGCTAGAAGCCCTATGTATGAAATTGCTTTGTTGGGAAGCTAGAACCTATGTAATGACATTGCCTAGGTTAATAGTTAGCAGCCCTATATGAGGATGTTGCTACGGGCCTAGCCTGGTGGGGGCCTAGGAATGTGTTGTGTTTGACCAAACTATAATAGCTCCATGTTCCCCTATCTGGGTGTGTACTTGGCCCTTAAGAGGTGCTCTCTGGGTAGTTGTGGCTTCTTTGGTGTGGTTACTCGAGGCTCAGGACCATAGTTGGTCTAGGATAGCATGTATTTTATGAATAGGGCTTGGTAGCCATCCCATGGATTCCAGTTAAAAGCTTTAGACGAGATCGACCAATTCATTGACATATTCCCATAAGATCCGGAATGTCATTTTTGTGCTGTTTACATATTTAGTTTGTCAAATTTGGACTTCGTTTCAATTCTGAGACCCCAGTTGAATGTTTTGAAAATTCAGCAGAAACTTGGAACTGGTCCAGGAGCAGCCCTTTAGTGCGATCATGATAGTACCACTATGATCACGATGCATAGATAAAAACCTAGACGCAATCAGGACCTGAGTCATGCGATTGCGGTGGTTTCCTATAAAATCCTTTTTGCACGATCGTGATCGCTTCATGCAATAAAAACCTAGACGCAAAAAACCCTCTCAACATTGTACGTCGAATTTTCCACTTTTTTGGGTAAGTTTTGTTCCCTTTTTATTCTTGAAATTCCTAGTTCCCACCATTAATGGCTCTAAGGGATGAAATTGATAAAATCATACCATAATCAGTATATTTTTGATTAATTCTTTGTTAATTTAGTATACATTTCTCCTAGTACCAATTACGCACCGAAATTCCATCGTTAAATCCATAAAAATTGAATCTTTGACCCCGTTAGGGTCAAATCTGTATGGGTTGTTTTGAAGCCCTTCCCGCACTTGAATTGTGCTTAATTTTAGAGCACGGGTTCCTAATGATGTTGGAAACCCCGTAGTGAATTTTGTTTTTCATTCCACCGAGCAGGCCCCGCAAGCCCGTTTTAAGACCGATTTTAGGCCAAGTCTGGAACTTAGCATAAAAAACACCATTAGACACATATTGACATATTGAATACTTTGAGTAAGTTTCAGATAATTTGGAGATCATTTGACGTCAGGTGGAGTAAGATTTGTGTATTGGTAACGCATTATCGTCGGGTGATAGGCAGGCTCCGTGGGCTATCTCTGGGCTTATAGCTTTAAAAACTGCACTAAGTGGCATCTTTGATGGGATAGCTAGGTTGTATAGTAACCCTGTACCGTTCTTTCATCCTTCCATGTTGATATTTATATTTTGGCACCCGATTGATATGGTGTTGTGACCTAGAAATTGACTAGAGATACCTGTGCAGGACATACGATGTTGATAATTACATGATCATATGTGGATATATAGACTGGTGATATGTTGTGCATTCATGACACAAGAGGTTTGGCCTATGGCTCCGATGAGAGTACATTGGGGCTGGGTCGGTATCATAACTTGATTTTGAGCCACTGAGGCTAAACACAATTTTATAATCATGATGAATAAAGAAATTAGTTGAGGAAGTGGAATATTTTATAATAATATAAGTAAATTGCCTTTTTACTATTTTATACTCGACATGATATCGAGCAGCCGGTAATACTACTATTTTTACTTATTTTAGCTTAAGCCTTACACCCTGGCACTATGACATATCATTTGACTAATTAATTCTTGCACTTGAGTCCGACCCAGAACTGACAGTAAGTACAGCCGCTGGAACTTGAGTTTGTTGTCGTACGATAGTGAATACAACTTTTGATATCTATGACATTACTGGTTTTGATAGACAGGACTCGATTTATTAAGGATATTGATGATATGATGTTTACAAGCATTGTATGTCTTGACTTGTCAAGTAGGATTTACGATGCTATTGATATAAGGCACGAGATATCAGGCTTGAAACCCTTGAGGTTTTTATAAATTGGGATGTGAGTTTATGATGATGTTAGAATTACACATGGTGACGTACCCCCATGGACCTGCATCCAGGCTTCTATACGACGCGAGTATATAGAGTACCGGGATATAAATATATGCCGAGAAATTTAGGATAGCCTTCTATGGATTCTTCCTGGTGGACCTATGGGTACCAGAGGAGATGCGTACACATGACTAGTTACTTCATGTATTGTATTTACTTTCTGCACTTGTTTTTCAGTGTACCCTGCCTGAGATGTCAAGCCTATGGTGAGCTGTTTCTTTTAGTGTACGTTGCACTTCTTTTTGGGGGACTTGTTAGTGTTTAGTTGCTTTAATTTATTATTCCTATTAATGTTTAGTTGTTATTGTTGATTAATTGTTACTTCAAGCTATGTGGGACTTTGTGCCTTACACTCTTGTTCAGTCATCTTCTCTTTTACTTGAGGTTACCGGTATAACGTACATATTCTAATCCTATCTCTTTTTGACTCCTGATTTATTTTATTATTGTTCACATATATTGTTCCAAGGATTTCGGGTACATTTTCCTTCAATGTCTGCGATCCTGTTATGTGATTTGCTAGCGGTACATGTCTACTTGTATTTGACTCTTAATTGCATAGCTTGTTGTACTACTTGCTTTTGTGACCCTTTATTATATTATGTTATTTACTAATTTTATTTTTGTTATGTGCTTAGTGGGCCCTCGAAGCCTATTGGGTATGGGTTGCTTCAACAGCTTGTACCCATACTACACTTGCACATCTAGAGATCCAATTACAGGTTCTCGATCATGATTACCTCCAATTGTTCGTGAAGTTTACATTTTTCTTCAGAGATTCAAGGTAAGCTTGGTGTACAGCTTTTACCTGCTTCTCCTCGGATTTGACATTGCTATTGATCTCCATGTATTTCAGAGACACAATTGTATTAGATTTATTTTGAATTTCTTGTTTCTTTACCTAGTGGTTTATTTGATACTGATACTGAGTTTTGTGGAATTTATTTTGATTCTTTGAACTTCCGCATTTATTACCTTCTGATTATTATCACATTGTGCTTTCTGCAATTATTATAGTAGTCCTCAGCTTCAGCTTCGGACTACAGGGTTGGTTCTCCTACTGATGGTATAGTAGGTGCACTCATGATCCGTGAAATTGAGTCGTGACAGATTTTGTGTAGGCGAGGCCCTGATAATTGACACTGACAGGGGATGTATGTCCAATGGTACTGTTTTAATTTACTTTCCTGCACCCCTGTGTATTTCCTTAGTATGGTGTGTGCTTACCAGGCTTAAGGGAGGAGTCACAGTGGGTTTTGTTGTTTTGTTTGTGCTTACCAGCGGGATGGGGTGCCAGGTAGATTTTGATGTGCTGTTTTTACTTACCGGTGGTATGGAAAGCCAAGTAGGTTTTTGTATGTTTACTTTCCATTCCTTAATTAGTGGAATTTTTCTATTCAATCTTTATTCGTGGCTCATGCGTATATTGTATCATGATTAGTGGGGTTTTCCTGAGCTAGAGTACATCTATGTTTCCTTATCTCATTTCGGGTTTCGGATATTGGTCCCTATAGATTTCATCTACCATGTTTAGTTCTTGTGGATCTATACTGGCACGCTCGATATCTTATCCCTTTGCTTATTATTGGTTTTACTATTTCTTTTATGGCTTCTATTACTGCTTCCTTACTACCATTGACCTATTTTACTTCCTCTCTATTATTACTTGTATTTTATTTTAACCCAGTCGGCCGATGACGTCTGCTGGGTACCTTATTTAGTACTCATGCTGCACTTTTGTACCTTTTTTCATGGTGCAAATACCATCAAGGGTTAGTAGCAATGTTGTGATAGTGCGGAGTAGATTTAGTCGACTGTGGAGATTACGATGAGCTTTGCTGCCCAAACCGACTGTGATTTCCTTCACTCTCTCTTGATTTGTTTGGTCTATAGCTGGCCTTTTTTTTGTATTATCTTTTACAGGAGTTACCTTGTATTTTATATCTTTCGAGTATTCTGTATAGTAGCTCCATACCCCCCTGACACCAAGTTTTGGGAATTGGGTTATGTATGATTTCCTTTTGGCTTCTGTTCTTTATGTATTTCTTATGTTTTCCTTTGCTGCCTAGGTTGTTATGATAGTTTATAGCCCATTGCGCGTAGCTCTGGGTTGTAGGGTTAGACTTTTCTATATGACGGTTGTAGATGTCATCATGACATGAGATTTTGGGTAGTGACGGTGAGCATACCTGAATTTAGGCTCAATTATCAAGAGAGAAACTAAATAATAGACATGGCTCTATAATATAACTTAAAATAAAAGAAAAGGGGGGAATATCTAACAACAAGAAGTATATCACTAAGGGAATCATGATAGGAAAGCCAGCAATTATAACTCTATGTCATAATAGTATAATAGAACAGAACTAAATAAAAGAGTCTCTGAGGCACCCCATAATACCGGGAGATGAAAAAATGTACATCTTACCCACTGGCATCCCATAGTACCAGAAGATACACATAGGAAAATAAATGCAAAAAGTAACACAAGTATGAATACAAATGGTACTGAAACATGAATGACTATCGGGACTACCCTAGATCTAAATAAGTATGATCAAGGGGCTTCCCCAAGTCTAAATCAGCATGATCAATGGGCTTCCCCAAGTATAAATTAATATAGTACATGGGCTTCTCCAAATCTAAATAAGCATAATCAATGGGCTTCCCCAAGTCTATATCAGTATAATCAATGGGCTTTCCAAAGTCTTAATCAGTAAAATTAATGGGCTTCCCCAAGTCTATTTAAGTGTAATCACTATAGGTCGCTCAGGCTTCCTTGAGGCCAACTCATCATGAATAATTGATGTCTTACACATGGGCTTCCCCGATTCTAGTAATATCTCAAAAATAGTAGTTAAGTCAATACTATCTCATTTATCATC
>JBDJHY010258694.1:0-10539 GCA_039654485.1 Withania somnifera
AACAGTACTTTCATGTGTGTTAGTTATTGAAGATGGTTACATCCCTTCCGACTTCTATTTTGGGAAACAACAGTTTCCACAACAATATAGATATGTCCGCTCTTGTAGCCGCCTGATAAAATAGCCGTAGTGGCTATTCATAAAAATTGAATATGACGGTCCTTGTAACTGTTTGAAATAGTTTATGATATGTCTTTGGATAACTCTAGCGCATCATTCATATTGATGTGTCTTATTGATCACCATCATTTCATTTTTGAGCAATCTAGCATATTATTTTCTATGACTTACAGATCACCATTGAACTGTCAATTTTTGGATAATCTAGCACATCGTTGGATTTTAAATGTTGTTATGACTTATAAATAATCCTCGTACATTACATCATATATTATTTTTAGAGTGATTAATTCCATGGGGAATACTAGGAACCATTAATAGGATATAAAGGGATATTTATTGGGGAGACAACTAGAATCCATTGATAGGATATAAATAAATTTTAGAAAAATAATTTTCTATCCATGGATAAAGCAAATAAATATCAATGGATAGGATATAACTTGATTGGAAAATATACACCCCTCCATTGGCAAGACGAATAAGAATCCATTTATAGGATATAAACAAATTGACAAAATAAATACTCGTCCCTTGATAGGATGAATAAGGATCCATCGATAGTATATAAATAGATAGACAAAATGTATTCTCTCCAATTGAAAGGATGAACAAGGATCCATTTATAGGATATAAATATATTAGAAAAATAAACACCCGTCCATTAATAGAACGAATAAGGATCCACTGATAGGATATAGATATGTTGGAAAAATAAATGATTTTCCATTGATGGGATGTCAATAGGTTGGCCAAATAGATGCCCTTACATCGAGAGGATGGATAAGGATCCATTGATAGGATATGAGTCGGTCCCTTTGGGGGACAATCGTGATCCACTGATAGGATATGAGTCAGTACAAAAAGGGCAATTGGGATCCATTAATAGGATATGAGTTATTTTTATTAAGAGGACTATTGGACATTATCAATTGAATGTGAGTCAATCCGTCAGGGGGATGACTAGATTCATCAATTAAATATGAGTCGGTCCATTGGGGGGACCACTAAGATACTTTGATGATATATAAATGAGCATCCTTGAATTGATGTTTTGACATGTATGATAACTTCCAGCACCTGCGCTCAAGGTAGATGATTAGTAGACACAATGTCGTTGTTGACCAGTTACCAAAGTCAATTATCCAAGACGAACTTTAGATGACATTTAGGGAATATAGAGAGTGACTTCATCTGTAGTACATCATGTTCTTCAAGAAGATTCATGAAAGGATAACTCTTTACCTTTGGGTTGAACTTTTTAGTCTACTTTGTTTGAGCTGAGGTATGGAATAGGCCAAGACATGACTTTGTATGTCATAGAACTGAGAGAAATACACGGGAGAATTCCTATTTTAAGAAGACCATGAGCAAAACATAAGATATTGTATCGACCATCACACATGTGTTATGAATTGTTAGGGATATTTTCCTTGTCTCTAGGACTCCCAATGACGGCTTTGATATGTGTAAAATTTTGTACCACTTTTTAATATCTGATGGTCCTCAAGGCTTGTTGGGGCTTTTGAAGGAAATTTCATTTCTTTACACGGCTTTGGGGATTCCTAATGATATTTCCATCTTGTCATATCATATGTAACATAATAGAATGTATTCTGATCAAGACATCGATATGTTTTTTTCAAATTACCAATGTGTGCTCCAAAGATCTCCTAGACTCGTTGTTCAGTACTTTGAGATGCTTATTTGAGAATTTTATTAAAACTGGAGACAGTTAAAGTTGTCTCTGAACTCTGGTAGCATAGATGGAAAGGTTGAATGGTACACTCAGACTGGCCATTAGTCTTAGGATGAAAGGCTGAGTGCGCATCTCACACTACATATTACTCTAAAAGTGTGAAGCAAATTGTGTATCCCGGTCATATATAATGGATATAGGAAATTCATGAAGCCGAACTATCTAGATAATATGAATGTGAGACAACTCTTGTAAATTGTGTCTCACCTTCACTAGAATGAAGTCAGCAGACTTGGTCAAATAATCAACAATCACCCTAATGGATTCATATCCACGTGAAGTAGTAGGCAACCCAATAACGAAATCTATGGCTATATTCTCCCACTCCCATTGGGGTATAGGAATCCTCCATGACACACCTCCTGGCATATGGTGCTCAAAGACTACCATTTGATAGTTTAAGAACCTACCAACAAATTCTACAATATCCTTTCTCGTACCACACCACCAATAAGGATGACTCAGGTTATGATACATTTTCGCCTCCCCTGGATGAATGTAATATCTAGAATTGTGGGCCTTTTTTAAGATCAAATCACCAAATCACCTTACTTAGGAATGGAAATCCTTCTCATAATCCACAAACTACCCTCAGAATCCAACCTGGACACCTTGACCTCACCCCTTAACATCTTATCACAAATGATCCTCAACTTGGCATCATCAAACTGAGTGTCACGAATCTGCTATATCAATGAAGAACGGGCCTCCACACATGCAAGCACACCACCATTATTCAAAATCTGCAATCTAACCAAGATCTTATATAGACTCTGAACATCTCTAGCCAAAGATTACTCCTCATCCCGAATACAACGCAAACTTGCTCCTCATCTTGAATACAAGCCAAACTACCCATACTCTAGGATTTCCTACTAAGGGCATCTGCCACCATATTAGCCTTTCCTGGGTGATACAAAATAGTGACATCATGATCCTTAAGCAACTCTAACCAACGTCGCTATCTCAAGTTAAGATCCTTCAGGATGAAAATGTATTGAAGGCTCCTATGGTCGGTGAACACCTTACAATGCACTCCATAAAAGTAATGTCTCCACAAATTTGATGCAAATACCACCACTTCCAACTCTAAGTCATGAGTAGGAAAGTTATTCTCGTGTACCTCTAACTACCTCAAAGCATAAGCTACTACCATACCCTCCTGCATTAATACTCCACCCAATCCAACCATCAAAGCATCATAATAAACTATGAACCTTTAACCTCCACATGTAAAGTAAGAATAGGAGATGACCTCAATAATGACTTGAGCTTTTGAAAGCCCTCCTCGTATTCATTAGACTACTAAAAAGGCATATTTTCTAAGCTAGTTTATTAAATAACGCCACAATAAAAGAAAACCCCTAAATCAACCTCCTATAGTACCCAGCAAACCAACGAAGCTTCGAATAAACCAAGATATCATCAATGAACAAAGTCATAAAAGACTCCAAATAGGGATGTAGACATGGTTGGCCTCAGTCTTTGAATAAACCAAGATATCATCAATGAACAAAGTCATAAAAGACTCTAAATAGGGATGTAATACTCCATTCATCAACTTCATAAATGCATCTAAGGCATTAGTAAGCCCAAAAGACATAACCAAATATTTACAATGCCCATATATGGTATGAAATGTTGTATTTGGAATTTTTGAAGGTCTAATCCTCGCCCGATGGTACACAGATCACAAGTCAATCTTGGAGAAGATGGCATCTCCCTAGAGATGGTCAAAAAAATCATCAATGCGAGGTAAGGGATACTAGTTCTTCACAATCATTTTTGTAACTAACTATAGTCAATACACATATGGATAAAACCATTCTTTTTCTTCTCAAACAAGACTGGGGTGATCTAAGGTGATACACTAGGATGGATGAAACCCTTGCTAAGAAATTCTTGTTTCTGATCCTTTAACTCAGTAGGAGACATATGGTAAGGAGGAATATAAATTGTCTTAGTGCTCTACTCCAAAAAAATACCAAAAAATAATATCCCTATTAGAAGGGACACCAATAAGGTCCATCAAAAATAAATCAATAAATGCTAACCACAGGAACTAACTTTAAGGGGAGGATCAACACTAACATCTCGCACAAAGGATATATATGGCATACACCCATCACCAATCAACCTCCAAGTCTGAAGAAAAAAGATAACTCTATGAGGATACAACTCACATGTACCCTGCCACTCAAACCTTAGAATACCTGGCATGCGTAATGTAACAGTCTTGGCATAGAAATATAGGATATCATGATAATGAGAAAGCCAATACACACCCAAAATGACATCAAAGTTTACCATGTCAATTAAGATCATGTCTACCAAAGTCTCATACCCCAACAAGACTGCCTTATAAGATTGCTACACCAATCCAACACTAAAGATTCACCCACAGGGGTAGACACATGAAAAGGGGTGTGTAATGTATCAGATAACATGTCAAAATCGATAGAAAAATATGCAGAGACATAGGAATGTGTAGATACTGGATAATATAACATTGATGCATGCCTAAAGAAAATTGGGACAATACTTATAATCACAACATCAAAAGACTAATCCTCAGGTCTCTAAGGAAAAGCATAGCACTCCATGTGCCAACCTATGGGGTGAATTGGAGCATGACCCTAACCTCTTCCTGTCTGATATGCACCTCTCCCTATCTCTCTACCTCCTCAACCTCTACCAATAAGCATCGTATTTTAGATGGATCATTTGAGGCCTGAGAAGCCTATTGAGACTCCATTTGTATGCACTGGGGACAAAACCTTTTCCTATGACCAAGCACACCATAAGTAAAATAAGTACCCAGAGCTGATGTCTGATATGATGCACTATGAAAATCCAAATGGACACCTCGGACTAAACCCCTCTAGTAAGACTTATAATGATCGATGCTAGAATAGATGCACTTTAAAATGACTAACTAGCACCTAACTTCTGCATAGATACCTAAAATGGTACTCGATAGTGAAAATAACAATTGTGCTAAAGGAAACCCCTGTCTCGTGATGAAGTACTAAAAAACTAACTCTAAGAATGGGGCCTTTTTCCCCTACTATCACTAGTCTGACCTCTATTCATCTGCTCAAAACCTCTCAATGCCTTAATCATGATCTGCAAAGTAGTTCCTAAGATACGGAGATGTGAATACTGAAGTCTGAAGGTACAGCTCATCCCTCTTATAAACCTAGCTATCTTTTTCTGCTCATCGGGTAAGATAGACAAAGCATGCTTGGAGAGCTCATATAAAGTTTTATCAAGGAGAATTATCAACCTCAACCATTACCAAGATCGAGGACACAAGCTCGCGATATATACTAACATGTCCAAATAATCTGCTTGCACTGGCTGTCAGTCTATGGATGAAAAGTTAGCACTATACTGTACTCATCAAATCAAGAATTAACTCAGTTGTTGATGTCAGTTGTAATAGAAACTAGGACCTTACAAAAGCAAAACACCCCTCAAACATGAAGGTATTACACCCTCTACACATCTCCGCTATGCTTAGGGGTATGGAGTATCTGGTACAATGGGCCTCGCAAGGAATGGTATGAATCAAATAATCGACTATGGAACTACAAGGACTAATTTTTTATCCGTAAAGTATCATCATAAATCAATATAACTCTGAGAAGAGATCCCAAGACTACGAGATCAACTAACAACATCACAAGAAGCTAACTGATATAAACTGGTTAGCCAACAACATCAGGTGCCATAAATGGCGTCTGACCTTACCTACAAATCCAAACCTATTTTTGTCGTAGAGCTAAAAGAATAGTGACTATATGGACACCGATCTTCAAAATCAACCTATCGATCTGAAATCAACCAGTGATAGACACAAAAGACATTTGAAACATAAGGAAATGATCACCCCAAATAACTCCATCCTACAACCCACATATTTATAGTAACCTCAAATCACAACTATAAGCTCAACTATTATCGTCTTATATCAAATAGTGTAACAGGAAAAGCCATTGCATTATCCAACCAAAATCACAACCCAGGTGCCATCAAAGATTATATAAAAGAGAGCCACAATATCAAAGGCTAACGGTAAGGCCTAAACCCAGTCCATGATACTATATAAAAAAGGGTAAGTTCATTCAAGCTAGAAAAATAAATAATCAATAAATAAGTTAGATTCACATAGTAGTCAACATAATCCAACCACGCAGGGAATGAATACAGTGTCATAATAAGAGTTGGAAGGTATCTCACTCAAAACACCCTACCCACGACCATGAACTGAAGGAAAAAAACCACTAGAGAATGATGTAGAACAGTCTGACTAATGCACCCATAATCAGGGCACTCCCTGTTTGAATAACCAATCCCTCCATAGGAAAAAAATAAACTACCAGGACTATCACCTGTTCCAACCAACTGCCGATGTGAGGTTTCAGCTGGTATAGAATGAATGTCACTTCGATGAATTCACTCTCTAGAAAAATATCCTGGATCAACACACTCATAACAACCATGTTCTCTTCTTAACTGAACCTACTAACACAGCCCCTCTATCCACCACGGCCTTGAATTCCAGTAAATGTGCCCCAAACGGGCTCGCTACTCTGACTAATATCCGCTAATAGTAAGGAGTCTTGAACTTGTATACTGGGTTGTCCTTGATACTACTGCTGAAGCAGTGGTGGAGTCCTACAACTATCGTATCTATGTTGTCATTTCCCATAAGATTGAGAACCACTAGCAATGCCTGAATGCCGCTGACTACTCCTAATACCCTGGCCTCGTCCTACTGAGAAGGGTCTGAATAGACTGGCTGCTAGAACCCCTGTCCATCATACCGTCTAATCAAGGACTGGGTAACACTGTACTCAAAGGAGAGGCTGAACAAATCAAACCTGGACTGTAGTTACTCAACCTAATATGCTACAACAAAGGTCCCCAAGAAGGGGACAATCCATGGCCTCATGTGTTTCTTCCTTGACAGCCCCTAAATAGGATGCCACGAGCCCTTACCTGCCGATGGTCTGCCCGATTATTAATTCCATAAGTCTCATGATAGGACATATCCATGGATGATAAATGTCTAAAAATTTGCTCGAGGGTGTGTCCCACTACAACCAACTATTCTGTCACCAAACGAAGTGGCAAGACCAATCCTTTGAAGAAACTCATCACTCTACTATATCTCTTAGGATAAATCAAGGTAGTATCCCTGACCTCCTGGAAACACATGGCTTCATAGTCCAAAATAGTTCAAAACCCTTGATGATGTCCGAAAAACTCATCCCCATATGATGCTTCCCTAGAAGCATCCCTCAGTACCTCTACCTGAATCATGGTGGCTTGAAAGTCTAGCATACTAGTAACTTTTATTGGAGCCTGAGTGGCTACCAAAACCTTTATATGATGATATGGTCTCTTAATACTCGATTATAATTTTGAAGCACCGAGAATGCATACGTGAACCTCACAGGGACCCATCAAGGGCCTCTTCCTAGTCATTTGTAAGGAGTAGGTTCAAATAAAGTGATAAGAAACCTAATGACCATAAATTGCTTGTAAGGGATGAAAAATGAGTCTTTCCTAAAGAGTGTCCTGTAGCCTCCCGAAGATAGTATACAGATGTCTACATACCAATCAATGGGATTCTACCAAACACTTGATCCTATAGAAGAACACTGGTAAACCTAAGGCTTTGATCGCACTCTATCACAATCCAAAAATCGAGTTGTGATAGATTTTACTTTACCTATAAACTAGCCTACCCTTGGCCCAAAGCATAAATCGATGGACCAGTACCAAGAACAAAAAGAAAAGAGAAGGGAAATGAAAAAGAGGAACATAAATAGAACATGAACATACACCACCAAAAATCAATCCCCAAAACCTAGTATCATAGATATAAAGCATTTATACACAAAAAGGTACAAAATACAACCCACAACGGGGTCAAAACTACAAAATATCTATCCATACTCTAAGTAGAATAGCTATACAGATAGAAAGAGGATCGTTCAGCATGAATGTTGACTCCTCATCGTGTCTCTTAAAGCAATACCAAACTAGCTCACATGATCGTATCTGTCCTGATGACTAGTACTAAAACCTATATCATATAAATATGCAGAAGTGTAGCATGAGTACCAAAACAAAGAGTGCCTACTAGGCATCATAGGCAATTGAAAAAAAAAAGAATAAGCAAGGTAAAGAACGACTAAAAACAATTAAGGAAGTGGCACATAATGTACAACAAGAAAGGGGTAACTGCGGAAATATCTAGTATGTGCAATAAAGGATGAGCTATATATAGTTTCAACTAACAAGTACGAAGGAAAGTCACTATTAGGGTATAACCCACAAAACCTAGGCCACAAGAAAATCATTAAAAAGGGTTGCAGGTACCTAGAGATCCAACGTAACCAATACAAGAAAGGTCCAATAAGAGAATACAAAACCATCAACAAGCTAATTTAACAGCAAATACAACAAATCCACAAATAGTACCTATAAGAGAGAGAAGAAAACAAAAAAATCTACTAGAAAACAAACCCGACCAACACCCTATTCTATTGGTAGGTACACTTAATCAACCAATTAAACTGATAGGTACTCCTCGTGTAAGTCTCAAAGAGTACAAATCAACGCATAGGGTGCAATGCAAAGGGGTGTTAGAAAAGTAAATAAATATCAGCATGCCCCTCTCTAGGATACTCCCGAACCAAGGGGGACCCACAAAGGACTTGAACAGTATAACACTACTCCCATGTATAACCCTCTCCTACGATGCATGTAATGTACTAAGCATAGAGACCCAAGTTGGTAAGGCCCGTGGAGGGACACGAACCCATATGCAAACCTCGTAACCAGCCAACAAGTGGTATAGTCATTAGGGAAAAAATTCCAAAGTTTGGGTGCATCTTATATATCATATCACAGTGGAAACGGAAGTCCATCCATGTAGGTAAATATCCAAATCCCAATGAAACCCAACTGTCACCATGTAGGTAATATCCATAAATCACTGTGATAGTGAGAAAATAGCTCTATACCGCTCATGAGCGTAGTCATGGAAAGTATAGGTATATGAAATTAATTTTCGATTATTACTCTATCAAAATCAAGTTACCTTTTAAAACCTTAAATGCATGCTCTCTATACAGAACCAATCAATGTGCTAAAATTGTCTAAGGCTGCTAACATAAATCCATAGGATGGTTGTACACAAGGTACATCCTCTCCTAGCTCAACCACGACACCAAGACATGAGAAATTGTACCAAAGACGCAAAAGTTGCCCATAGTTCACCTATTAAGGGTTAAATACACACCCATATAGGGAAAACCATGGATCTATCATAGATAATTCCAATACAACTGATTCTCAGGCTCATACTGGTCTAGGGCACAATACCATCACATAGGGTTGCTAACTATCTATCAAAGTCGTATCCTCTATCAAAGTACAAGTTCCACATATGCCCTAATCATACGTAACCCCTTAAGTAACATATAGAATAGTCAGTCTGCCTATATCGGCTCTAAAGCCACCAACCTAAATCAGGGTATAGCTACTAAGCTCTAACCACTATTATAATCCCTTCTCAAATAGACTAAATTCCATAGTTGGCATATAAACAATATATACCAATAGTTGTACTCCTCCACCAACCATACTATGTTCCAGAGTCGGTGTTGAACATAAAGGAAGGGAAATATAGTCTCAAGGTAGATAACCAAGCTACAAGCCAGTTAAATATGCCATAGGCCGAAAGAATAAGCATATAGGGGCCTGACTAATAAATCCCAGCCCTGGTATGGCACTTTACCATACATATACTATACTATTACCTAGTCTAGAGAAAGTAGACCATGGCCTACCTAGTGTCAGTACCTAAAAATTTGTAATGGGAGAAATGGAGAACCACCAACGAGATCGATGTTGCATGAATCTAGACAAATCATAATCCACGAGTCAAGAGGAGTAAAACAAGACCCATATTACTATATAAGTAGCGGGGTCGGAATCCAAGCTAAAAATGGGTTTGTAAACCTAATAGCTCAAAAATGAAATATTTATACCAACATCTATAGCACCGCTCATACATAAGCCTTAGAAAATTTATATAATATAGAAGACTTTGGTGATAACATGTTCCAGAGTTCAGAGTCTCTAGCTTCCTTTTTCACATTTGTGCTACCATGCAGCAATCCCAGTCCCAGTGACCCATTCGATATTATATTAGAGAAAAGGAAGAATTACCTGGTTTAGATAAGCATAGAACAATAAAACATGATTCTACGAAGCAAAAACCTTAATATAATCCTTCAATGATGATTAATCCAGTTTTGAAGATCAAGAATATGGCTGGAAGTTATGTGAAAATAAGAGAAAGGTCGTGAAATGCATTTTTTATAGGCTAGCCCACCAACTGGCCAGTTTATCAATCAAAGTGGTGGTTTATCATCCACTGTGGGGTTTCCTAACAACATTTCCAAAACTAGTCCAAAATCATACAAGATGTAAATAGAGTCTGTTTTTGAAAATCCATATATGAAATCTTCATGTAATCAATATTCTAAAATCAATGGAACCTATTAAAAGGATATTCATGATCATATAAGCTAAGTAAATCCTGGAGAAATAATATTTAAAGAAATTTAAATCATAAA
>JBDJHY010258705.1:0-10539 GCA_039654485.1 Withania somnifera
GTGCTCAGTGGGCCCTCGAAGCCTACTGGTTATTATTTCTTCAATGACTTGTACTCATACTCACTTTTGTCTCCCTATGTAGATCCGAGTACTAGTACCCGCCACTGATTATATTGTCTGTGCTTCCTCATTGTTGCTTTTTGGAGATTCAAGCTAAGCTTTTGAAATCCAGCCTATCCTATGTCTCATCATCTTATGTATTATGTCTCTTTTTATCTTCAGAGACGGACCTTGTATTTATTTTCATGTACCTTGTATTCTGTACTTTTAGTGGCTTTGTATATACTGATACCAGGTCTTAGGACATTTTTTAACTCTGTTGATGATATATTGTTCTCTTATTTCATCTCTTCTTCTTCCGCTTCCTCTTATTGTGTTTGTGCTTGACAATGTTTTCTATAGTAGCCCATTGCTACACTCTAGGATAAATGGTTGATTTCCATACTGGTGGGGTAGTAGGTGTCATCAAGACTTGAGAACTTAGTTGTGACATTAGTTCCTTTATAATTTTCATCATTCATGTTTTCAAGAATTAGTATCACCAAATATCGCGTCAATATTTTAAAATCATGATTTCCTCTAGTATCACCTATGTGGTATGGTATAAGCACAAAGTTCTATTCTATACCTCATCAAAGTCTTTATTTGAGATAGCGTCTTTGTGTGAGTACCCTTTATTTTCATATTAATAGTACGGTTTAACTCATTTATGTTATGTGATAACTTTTGTATATGATTGTTTATTTATTTTGTTTAAAGATTGTCTAGCATTTGAACATCGACTTGATTGAGAATCTGCAATATGAAAACTATTCTCTATCAAAAAAAACCCAGTCCTCATTATTCATTCCCAATATAAAATACTTTTTGACTATATCTCCCCATTCAGTTTTTCTTTACCCAACCTTTCTTAGTTTACCTTAAACACACACCAACCTTGGTACTTTGTCAAATGTGCCAATAGCTTCAAGTGAAAAGGTCGAGGTAGATGCACTAAAATAAAAGCTTCATGACCTAAATAAGGTGGTTGAAGAGATGTTATGGTCTAAAACCTTTATTGACTTGAGGTATGAGAAATTATGTCTAAATACAAAAACTAAATTGACTCCAAGATACAAAATTTAAAAGTTCAATATCTTTGAGGGGCATGGAAATCCAATAGTACATCTAACGGATTACTGTGGAGTATTAGTTGGCATAGAAAATAACGAGCCTCTATTGATGAGGTTATTTATTTTGATTTTGTCAGGGAAAAAACTTACGTTGTATGCTAAAAAATATTTTGGTAAATGGCATACATGGGAAGATATGGCTCGATACTTTGCAGACCAATATTAGTTTAATATCAAGGTTGCATCAATTGTGCTGGATTTTCTCAAATCTAAGGGAATGGCCTATGAATTTTATGAAGAATATGTATCGATAGAGAGGTTGGAATCTTCTAAAATATGTCCTTAATACCCGGATAAAAGTTGATACAAACTTTCATCGGATCACTAGATGGTGTATACTATAAGACATGGCTCTTTATATGCCATCAGAGTGTTGATAGTCTAATTTGAATGGGGAAAATATTAGATTATGGAATTAGGATAGAGAGGGTTATTGATGATTCTACAATACCAACCATTTTCAATCATCGAAAAATTTACTTGATGAGAAGGAAAAGGATGTCCCAACCTCCATATTAAGGCCAAATGTCCTCAAGATACCAAAGAGGTCCATGTTGTTCTCTATTCTTGTAATATGCACCATGAATGTTATGATACACATGGTTATCACTATGAGGCTTATCATATACAACTCGAACCTCAGCTTTACCAAGTACAATTAGATTTTCATCAATTGAAGGAAATGAATCTTGGTACCTTTACTCCTTTAACTATGTACATGATGAGCATATTTGAAAAATTAAGAGCCTAATGTGTTGTGCAAGCAATAAAAGGATGTATCCCTAAGTATCCTACTTTTTATGTTTATCCAATCAGGAATTGTACTTACCACTCAAATATTTGAGTTCATGATACTGAGCTTTGCTTGACATTAAGTTTAATGATCCAGAATATAATTAAATAGGAGAAATAATATTTCAGTTAGGGACCACAAGCAGAATTCATAATTTTTCTGAAGGAAAAATCGTTCTTCAAGGCAACCCAACAAAGTAGTTTCAAAACATAGGATAAAGAAGTGCAAGGGGCATCACATGAATTGATAAAGATAAGATCATCACATGAAAGTGCCATGACTCTACCAATTCTCCTTATGGACAATAAGCTTCTCTATTTCATTTACCTTTCCTTGTTCTCATGAACTACGTTTGACTTGAGTTCCAATTTGTTACGTAAGAAGCTCATTATTGGTTATGATCTCGATATGATAAAAATTTAATTTCCCCTCCATATCAAATTCTAACAACTCACTAAACAATTCAAATTTTGAAACCCGAGTCTAATAGACTCGACCCTCAAGCTCATAGTAACAAATTCAGATTTGAATTCAAACATCAATGTTCAAATATTAGAGAACTATTTTCTTTTGAAAAAATTATTTTTTTTGAGTGAAGCATGAATATAAGATGTCATAAGTATAAACTATGACAGAATCTTGGAGGTTCCCTTAAAATTCAACAGACACGCAACATTTTGATTCACAAAAAGATGTAGAATATATCTTTTATTTTAAAATAGGGTAGAAATTTTGAGGATCCCTCAAATTTTCATCCTGATGGAATGCAAAAAAAAAACAAGGAAAACAAATGTATTAGTTAATCTTTATTTTTCAATTTAATTCTTTGAGTGTAGGAATGACATACACAAAATCTTGAAATTACACTACAATCAAGAAAAAGGTTCTTACTCTCAAATTATATTCCAAGGATAAATTTCTCTACCCCTATTAATTTTATTAAATTATGCTTCTGTTTAGCTACTTTTATTGAATTACGTTATCTTTGAGACATTTTTATGGATAATGCTACTTTTATTTAATCAAGCATCTATTGGGCTTTCCGACAAGCCTTAGAGTGAGCCACTCTTAGGCTTCCCAATGATCCTTAGAATGAGCCACTATTGGGTTTCACGACATGCCTTAGAATGAGCCAGTATTGGGCTTCCCATGAGCCTTAAAATGAGATACTATTAGGCTTATCCACGATCCTTAACACGAGCCACTATTGGGCTTCTCAAAAAACCTAGAATGAGCTACTATTTGTCTTCTTGACAAGCCTTAGAATGAGCTACTTTTGGGCCTTAGAATGAGCCACTATTGGACTTTCCGATGAGCCTTAAATGATCAACTACTTGTTCTTCCTAATAAACCTTAAAACTAGAGACTATTGGGCTACCCCATGAACCTTAAAATAAACTACTATTGGTCTTCCTCATGAGCCTTAAAATGAGCCACTATTGGTCTTCTCAACGAACCTTAAAATGATCTTCTATTGGGCTTCCCCCTCCAAGTCTTAAAATGAGCTACTAATGATCTTCTCAATGAGCTTTAGAATAATTTATTGCTGGATTACATTCTTCTTCCCTAAAAGAGGACACTTTATTTTACCAAAGTTGCTGGAATCGATGCCCTAAGAGAAAGACATAATGATTCACTAACATAATTGGTTATTCTTATATTTTGTATTCATAATCCATCTTCCCACTTCATTCGTACAATAATCATGTCAACTTGTGTTATGTCTCATCCAACAATCTTATTCGTCAATTTGGTTTAAAGATTTTATTCATCCTTAGCTCCAGAACTACAAATGGACCGATTCTCGTATAACTCGAGATATGTAGGAAACTTGAATCCAAAGTCTCATCCACAATATTTTTCACAATCCTATCCTAATTATTTCATCGGACAAATTTGGCTACTACATCAATATTTGTTACTCAACAATTCATCCTTCATTCTCGAGCAACAAAACTAAATATATTCTCTTATAAATAATATTGATTCTTTGTAAGAAATTAATTATATAAAATAATTATTTGAATACTTTTTCTATCCATGCATTTTTTTTATAGTACATAGTTTTTTTAAAAAAATAATTGATACATATATTTTTATTAGAATAATGTAGAATTTGAATTTCTGAAGTATTATTTCTTTATTTGTAATTAGTTATATGATATTATTAATAATTTTTAATTATATATTACATTTTTTATTTGTTAAATAGTAGCCTAGATCATTTCAATTCTTCCAATTTATTTAAAACCTAGCCAATTTTCCTAATTTATATCAATTCTAGATCTAATTGTATTCAATCTTGAAATCCCCAATCCAAATCTAATTGATCCAAACCCATAACTCATCTATCTGACCCAAGATCTAGCCTATTTCTAATTTTAATCCTAGCCATTCATCTGAGTTAATCTAAAAGTTGGGACTAAATTATATTTACTTCCCTTTTTAATCAACCTAATACTCCCCAAAACCCAAACCAAAATCCTCATTCCCTTTACCTACCATTCACCCTAAAACTTTTGTATCTCTCCTCCTACTCCTCTTCTTTGATCACTTCCAGCCTCAATACCAACCACTACCGGTTGATGGAAAATCTACCAATGACACTCTCTCCCCTCTTTATCTTTCTCTCTTCTCTGTCCTTCTTATTGCATCTATGATGTCATCACCACGACTGATTCTTCAACTCTAAGACAAAAACAACCTCCACCTTATTCCATTTTATTCCACCTCTGAGACCCCATCACCACCATTTTTCAAGTCACTTCAGCGGTGACCACACTCCCAAATAACCATCCTCCCCTCTCTTTTCCTCTTTTCTTTATCCCTATTATCATTCCATAAAGTCGATGCCACTAATACTTCTTCAACTCTAGACACTATAACTATCTCAACCAATAATGACATGCCGCTTCTACAAGCCTTCCTCACCGCCTCTCTACATTGCTACCTCCAAGGAACCTGTCACAACCCGTAATCCAGTCGTGATGGTACAGGTTGTAACCCACCTGGACAAGTAAGTTTGAAAAAAATCTATAAAGGGTAAATACAGGAAGTAATGGTTCATCAATAATAAAATAAGGTTTAATGTAAATCCTACTAACAAACCTCGCAAAACTTGGAGTCACAATTTACAAACTGCTAAAGAGATGAATACAAGTCTGATACAATAAAGGTCTCAGTATGTTCAAACCTCAACAAAATTGAAGTGAACACATATAAGAGTAAAATTACATGGTGCATACTACAAGAAGTTACGTATGAAACTCTTGATAATCTATCTCAAACTATGATATGGATAAAAAAAAGCAAGTTGCAACGGGCTCAAAACCTATATAAGTGTAGAAAATCAAGGGAGTGTGTACAAAAAAGAAACAATGGGTACTTAGTAAGTATCCCTGGATGGCCCTAAAATAAAGCGGTTACATACCCCACTACCCTAATGAACCGACCAAAATCCTCTAGTGACACAAATCTTTAGAAACTATCATAGTCATACTTTATATGACACATATGGGAATACAATAATAAATCCAACTACTCAGTAATAATCTAGAATTAGATAATAAAATATCGACATAAGCCTCACAGACTATCATCATAATATTGCATCAATATTTCCTCATCGAGCATATCATCAATTATAATAAGCTCAATAGAATATCTGTAACTTAGCCTCGGTGGATCTCAAGTGTAGGTCTCCCTAGTCGAGTCAAATTATAATTCACAAAAAAATCCCATTAGTTATATAATAGGCTTGCAAAGAGTGTCCATCATCACTCATTTTAGTTCCCAAAACACAAGTAGACCTGCAATAAGAACGGTACATCTAATGCTACTGAGAATTAGACTGTAGGATGGGTTCTGAAAGAATCACCCACAACAACCATACACGAATCACACAACCATGTTACCTAACTTGTCTCAATCTGAATCAATCATGGTCTTTGTCATTCACTTATTATAACTAGGATTCATTTCATCACCAATCAAATACCCATACTAGAACGTGGAACTCGATCTAATCATAATATCATAGAAATTCCTAAGGACCTTGACCCTTTATATTTTCATCATCAATACTTTCACATCATAGCAGTGTTGGTACGGACCTTGGCCTTGCTTCATATCATAAATATTTTCACATCATAACAATGATGATATGGACCTCGATCCATTAATTCATATCTTCAATATTTAGATAATCATATCAAAATCAAAATCCACAAATAATTAAATTACCATAACTAAAGACAGATATGGCATATCAAAAGTAAATAAACAAACAATCTCCCCACAGGAAATCTACTAATTTCTGATAGCAATTAATGGAAATAAAACCCCCACACAAGTATAATCATTAATCCATATCTATCAAGTGCACAAAATCCCATTCGGGTATCACAAATATTATGCAATAATTCAACTCAATAACATATAAGTAAATTGATTCATTAGCATTATTTTATTCTTTTATGTTAACCCCCAGTGATTGACTCTAGTGCTCAGGTAAATAACTCGTCACTTCACTCACGTAGAAACTCTAAAATAAACCTCGTTACTCCTAATTTCAAATAAATTAACACATAAAAGCCTATGACGCTATGTAATAAAGTCAACCTCTACTTTCCTTAAAAAAGAAATCAACTCAAGAAAGTGCTTTTTCCTTGCCCCGAGATTCTGAATCTACAAAATCTATTCAAATATGAGATAAGAATAAGAAATTATAACCTTTCATAGTGATATTTTTGAAACATGGTCCATAATCTCTCCATAAAATTTAAAACCAAGCGTCAAGGGAAATTCTAAATTTTTATTGAAAGATCATGTTCATATTTCAAGGATGAAAATATGAAATTTTATAAAAAAAATTAAGTAGAAATTGATCCTCAAAATTAAAAAATATAATATCAAGTTTTCTCAAAAATTTCCAAATTCTAGACATCGAAATCACTATATTTGATGTTAAAATCGTGATTAAGAAACTTACCTAAAAGATTTACCTCAAAAAATATCTTTTAAAAAACCCAAATAAGCTCGCTAGGTTAAAAAGGGTAAAAAGAGTAAATGGATCGTTCAGGGATTTATAATCCTTGAACACTGAATCCCATAAGCCTATGCAACTATGACCTAAAGCATCGTTATCAGATTGAAAAATGTTTTTGGTCCCATAACTTTTATAACCAGATCACATGAGCTAAGCTTACAGTCTATCATACTTATGGAATCGTTGAGCTAGGCTCACGATCACAAAAAGTACACTGTAGCTAGATCGTGTGTAGTATTTTACCATTGAGATTAATTGGAAATCTTGTATATATACACCACATATGATACCCTACTAAATTCAATATTGGGACTTAATGGAACAATCAAAATACGAATCTGAGGTCTCCTAGACCCTATACCCACAAGTTTATAGAAAAAGGGAATTTTTAACCAAAAATATGAAATTTCCCTCAGAACCTCCAAAACATATTTGAACCTGTTTCTAGACAAAAAGTGACCTCTCTAATCCTACGAAATCAATAAAATTCACATACGAGCATCCGATCTTCAAATATTGATCAAAGTTAGAGTTCAACCTTAAAACTCAATCTTATCTCATTAAATGAGCTAAAATCATTATGAAGAGTCTAAAACTAAAAATAAAGGTCCTCCTAGAACAAATTTTACATCCCAAAGTTAATTGAACTGATGAAAATCCATTTCGAGAATTGAAACTCAAAATGTTGACTAAACTATTTCTACTTAAAAGCTTCCAAAACTGAAAGTTTCTCAAAACTTGCAAATTTTAGCTACAATTTAAAAACTAATCCTATAAACTGAATTAATATGACTCAGGGCAATTGTCGATAAGGGAAAATGACAATTTTATGAAAAAAATACAAAAATAACCTTTAGGGTCATTAAAATCATCCACCACTAAAAACCATATCCGTCCTCAAACATAAAGGAATAAAAAGTACCTGAAGCCTAAAAAAAGATATAGATATTCTACATGTGTATCGAACTCAATATCCCACGTAGCCTCTAAAATTGAGTGATGCTCTCAATGAGCCTTTACCTAATTAATTTCTTAGTCCTGAACTCCTAACCTACCTGTCTAGAATAGCCACAAGCTCCTCCTCATAGGTCAAGTCTTGATCCAAAGTTACAGACTTATAGTAAATCACATGAGAATCACAAGCACCAAGCCTACCAGTTCTTCTTTCAAGCTAAAAATAAGAAATTGAGGGAGAAGGAAGTTGAGAAGGATCAAGAAACCCCCAACGCTGATGCTTGGTTTCTGATACTCTTAGGCTTTGGATGTATCTCCAGAGTATGGAAATATGAAATATAGGATTCATCATTGATAAACTTGGTGGAAAGCCTAACTCATATGCTACCTCCCCAACATGTCTCAGAATCTCAAATTGGCAAATGAACCTAGGGCTAAGCTTGCCTTTCTTCCAAACCTCATCACACCCTTTATAGTTGATATTTTCAACAAAACATGAACGACCTCCATAAACTCTAAGGATCTAACCACATATCGGTATAACTCTTTTGTCTGCTCTAGGATGTCAATATTCGACTCTGAATTACATGAACCTTCTCCATATAATCATGAAGTAGATTATTATTAAGGGATATCACCTCAAATGCATCAAATTAACCAATTAGAGATCTACATCTCCTACCATATAATTCCTCAAAAGGCATGAACTGAATATTGGAATGATAACTATTGTAATAAGTAAACTCTACCAGTGGTAAGTGTTTATCCCACCGTCCTCCAAAGTAAATTATACAGGCTGTAGCGTATCCTCCAAAATATGAATCGTCATCTCAGAATGGCCTTCGATTTGAGAATGAAAAGTTACACTTATATCTAACTAAATGCCCAAACTATGTTGCAAAATTTTCCAGAAGTGGAAAGTGAAAAATAAATCACGATCGAAGATGATAGATACTGGAACACTATGCAACCAAATAATCTAGATAAGGTAAATCTCTACTAACTTCTCAGTTGTATAATCAACCTTGACTAGAATAAAATAAGAAGATTTAGAATATCGATCCATAATCACCCAAAGAGAATCAAAACCACCAACGGTCTTAGGTAAACCTACTATCAAAACCATGGTAATCATCTCCAACTTCAAAAAAAGAATGAGTATCCTTTGAGACACTCCATCGGGCCTCTGGTGATCAAACATAACTCTCTATCATTTCAAGAATCTATTCACAAACTAAGCTATATCCTTATTTATTCCATACCACCAATATTGTTGGTTTACGGTACATCTTTGCTTCCGCTAGATTGATGGAATACCTCAAACTATGTATCTTTCTCATGATCAAGCTAGACAAGTCACCCACCATAGGCACACAGATCCTGTTTCCAATCTTAAAAGTGCCCTCTAGGTCAAGAAATGCCTCTTTTGCCTCTCACCTCAATATTTTATCCCTGATAAGGTGCAAATTTTAATATTCATACTACTTTTTCTTAATTTGATCCACAAGGGGAGAACAGGACTTAAAATAAATAAAATATTAAACCGAACCAAGCTTTTAACCAAACTCTAATACTCTTTAGCTAATGGTCGCACCTCTGCTAGAATCAAATCAAGAAATACCGATACTAGATAATTTTGCAACTCAAAGCAGCATCTACTATATTAGCCTTACCCGGGTGGTACAAAATAGTCATATCATAATACTTTCGAAACTCAACCATCATTATTGTCTCAAGTTCAAATCTCTTTGACTAAAGATGTATTGAAGACTCATCTATGAACACCTCATAATGATAATCGTACAAGTTGTGAATCCATAACCTCAACACAAATACGACTGCTACCAAATCTCGATCATAGGTAGGGTAATAATTATCATAGGTCTTCAATTGTATTGAAGAATATGTGATAACCTTACCCTTCAGCATAACACCCCACCAAAACCAACTCTAGAAGTAACATAAAATATGGTGAAAGTTTCACCTTTAATAGACTAGGAATGAGGTCAATAGGCCTTAATCCTTTAGAAACTTTCTTTACACTCATCCGACCACTGAAATGCAATATTCTTTTAGGAAAATAGAGTCGATAGAGTTGAAACAGAAGACAACCCCTGGAAAAATCTATGATAATAACTTTCCAAACAAATGAAGTTGTCCATAGGGCAAGTAAGCCTAGTCCAACCACAACTACCTTAATCTTGGTCATATCAACCATAATATCTTTCTTTGACACATGTCTTTACAAAGCCATATATCTAAGAAAAAATTGACACTTCAAAAACATGGCATACAACTACTTTTCTCCTATTTGTTGGAGTATAATCCTCAAGTTCTAAACATGGTCAACCTCACTCCTTGAGTATACAAAGATGTTATCAATAAAAAAAATAATAAATGAATTTAAATAACATCGAAATACTATAGTTATCAACTCCATGAATGCTACAGGTGTATTACTCAGCCCAAATGACATCACCAAAAACTCATAGTAATTGTAGCGGGTCCTGAAGGATGTCTTAGGGACATACAAAACCCTAATCCGTAGCTGGTGATAGCCAGATCTCAAGAGA
>JBDJHY010258724.1:0-10539 GCA_039654485.1 Withania somnifera
AAGTCTAAAATTTTTACTATAAGAAAAACTATTAACCAATAACCAATTATGAAGAATTCATATTTTCCTTTCCCTTAAAAAAAATCAATTAAGAAAATTAGGACAAACACCGTTGGTGATTAAGTTGTAGTTTTTGTGTTTCTTAGAGCTCCAACTAAAAAAAAGTAAATACTGGAAAGTGCTTCAGGAATCATCAATGTGCCATCTCAATCACTGTCAGCGGAACCAACTAGATTCATAATGTCTTTTGCAAATGTTGAACAAAATTAAACGTTTTAATTTCCTTACTACACCTTAACACTCTTTTAGCAGTAGCGAAGTGTATCTCTCATGAACTTAGAAAGTAAAATAAGAGCAAATAAAATGTTAGATCTACTTCCAATGAGAAACAGAAGGCTTCCAATTGAGCATCTATACATTTTATCAATTACTTTTTTAGAGTTTTCATTCTTGTTAAGTTTTACCCCAATAGAAATTGGAGTAATCACAAGTTTATACTTTTGCATTATAAACTTTGTTTAAATATTTACGTTGGCATATAAAAATGTCTATCATTAGACTTCAACGCTTCCATGCCAAGGAAGTACTTAATAACTCCAAGATAAATCCTTTCAAAGATTTTTTCCATTTTATGTTAGAATGTTTGGATTAGTTCAAGTTTGCTTTTTTGTCAGAAACATGTCATCAACATAAATTAAGACAATTAACGACTCACAGTCAATCACTTTAACAAATCAAGTAGCTTCACTTTGAATTCTATTGAAATCAAGTTGGATGAAATGATCCTTTTTTTCGTACCACCAAAGAGGTTTTTTTAATTTCTTCATTTCAAATTAATTGACATATTTTACTTTTTAGAGTTAATTTGATTAATTTTTAAAATTAAATTAAATTAATTTAATATTTTAAAATTAAAATTTAGATATTTATAAATAATATTAAAAGTACTATAAATTACAAAAAAAAAATCACTATAATTAAAAAATAATCAAAATTTATATTTGTAAATACAAGATCTGTTTTAGGAGATAGGATTAGCTTGATCCTTTTTTCGAAAATTGAGAAACGATCATGTTGTTTTACATAGATCTTCGATAAACAAACCATTCAAACAAGCCCTTCGAAGTTAAAGATCTTTAGCTTTTGGCTTTAATTTATTTTTATTTTACTTAAAACAAAATACATTAGTTTACTCAAATACTTTTAAAATATTTAAAAACTGTTTTAACTTAAAAATATTTACAATAAGTCAATTCAAAGACACTCTAAATTTGGAGGAAATTTATATTTCCTCCATTCAACTTTAGTTGTTACACTTACGCGTGGCATGCCCATTAAGAAAATATTAATTGCTATATATATATATTTTACCACACTACCTTTATTAATTAATGTTTAATATTAAATCTTGAAAGTAATTTGAGGAATAAGAAAGGGTAAAATATGAAAAAGAAATATTTTTCTTGATATGTCAAAAATTACAACTAAAAATAAATGTCTATCTATATTATATTAAAAGTGAGAAGGCCATTATAAAAGTGATTTAAATTTTTGTCATTTATTAAAAGACCTTCTTATAGATAAAACGGTCTTTTCATTTTTTTCTACAATAAGTATTTAATTATTTTTATTATATTTAAAATTAGACAATCCTAAATATATGGTAATAAAAATAGATTTCAAAAGTTAAGAAGTCTTAAAAAAATTAGTATGAGTAAAATATATGATAAGATATATTAGGAAAATTAATAATTAAGGAATCCTAAAACATATGGCAAGAGAAAAATATTTTTTAACTCTTTATCTAATAAAAATATCTCTAGGATATCGTATATATTTATTATTTCAAACTCCTAAAATATTTGTTTTAAAATCTTTAAAACTTAAGACATGTTTTTATTATTATTATTATATTATTATTGTTATTGTTATTATTATTATTACTACTACTACTATTATTAGTACTATTATTATTACTATTATTATTACAAATTTAAGAAATCTTTTTATTTATTAATTTTAATATGTTTGTGAGATATTTACTTCAATAAATAAGTCATAGTGTTAAACTATATCATTTAAATAGACATATGATTTACTTTAATATCAATTGTTTTTTTAAAAAATTTTTCTTCTTATATATAAGTCTATGATTAACGAGAGACACACGCGTAAAGCAAATATTAAAAGTGGCAAGACCGTTAGAAATATTGATTGATTTTTTTGTCATTTATTAAAAAAAATTGCAATAGTCAAAATCGTCATTTAATATATTTCTAATTTTAAACAATTAGAAATTACTATAACTTTCATATTCAATTATTATATAAAATTTTTATTTATATGTTGCACCAATTATAAATGGTTTCCATGTTTATAAATAAAAGTAATATTTCACTTTTAATTTATGTTGGAATCACACTTTTAAACTATTTTTTAAAATAAAATTCACTTTAAATTTCATTAGGAGTGTTTTCAATCCCTTTTAATTCACACTGAAATATTTTAAAGATGTCGTAGTTCTTTAGATTTATATGAGGGCTTCTTGTGTCAATAAAATACTGACAAACTAACTTTTTTTAAATTTTGGTTTTGATTAATTTTAGTTCAAGTTATTTTCGTGTATTACATTACTTCTAAGTCGAGAGTTAGGATTGAGTCCTAGTCAAGAGTTAGGGTCGATAGTTGAATCTCAAGTAGGGTTCAGGCCCTAGGTCAAGAGTCAGGGTCGACTAGTAAATCAAGAATCAACGTCGGGGATTAGATCTCAATTAGGGAGTTAGGGTCGGGTTCCAAATCGAGAGTCGGGGTTGGCCTTTGGATCAAGATATAGATCTGAAAGAATTGGAGTAGGGTCCTGATGGAAAGTTGGGATTGAATTTCGGGTCAAAATCGGGGTCATGTCCTAGATGTAGAGTTAAGGTCTGATCTCAAATCAAGAATCATATCCCCAGTCAAAAATTAAGGTCGAATATCGAGTTAGGTCGTGATTTGGGAGTTAGTATTGGGTCTCGAGTCGAAAGTCAGCAGTCGAGTCCCAAATAAAAATCGAGGATAAGATCGGATCTCAAGTTAAGAGTCAAATCTTGAGTCTGGAGTTAAAGTCATGAACTAACTCTAGTCGAGGGTCAGATTTCGTATACTAAACCGGTTAAGTCCACTATCGAGAGTCAAAATTAGAGTTCGAATCCTGAGTCAAAATTCGTGGTTAAATCTCGGGTCAGGAGTCAGATCTCGAATCAAAAGTCAAGGTTGAGTCTCGAATTAAGGTCGGATCTCGAGTCAGGTTCTGGTCTCAATTCAGGAGTCATTGTTGGGCTTCGAATTAGAAAGAGAGGTTAGTATTGGTAATTGGATCACAAGTCGATATAGAAGTAGAGAAAAATTGGGTCCTGGATCGAGGTCAGATCCTGGGTCCCAAGTCTCAAGTTAGGATTGACAATTGATTCTTAAATTAAGGTCGGAGTCCAAAGTGGTAGTTGGGTGTGAGAATTAGGACTTGAATCTCGGGATGAGGTCGGGAGTCATGTTCCATGTCGAGTAGGTAGTCGGGATCGGGTTCAGTGTCATTAGTACTTTTAAAAATTATATATCTGAATGTTCTTGGATAATATTTTCTTCTTACTTACCGAATGTTAGAACACAAGTAAGAAAATCACTTATTTTCCAAGATTTTTTTTAGGCGTAGAGATCACAATTTTATCAACTTTAAATCTGTATTCTACAAGACAAGTCCAATGTCTATTTTCAAACTCTAAGATCCATTAGAATTTCTTGAAAGTTATATTTTCACTAGTGAATGTTAATGATTTTACAAAATAAGATGAAACAAGAATAATCAAGAGTACAATTTCGTAATCGTATACCTATATGTGTAAGAGTTTAATAGGCTTCAGAAGACTATATTTGCTTCCGTGCTAACACTCAATTAATAAAGTTATTTTTATTAAAAGAATATAAATATGTAGTGTTTAATTTGTGAAATTCTACTTCTAATTAATGACTACATGAATCGGAAGATCTGATCTTTTGATAGTTGATATTTGTTTTTGCTTCAACACTGGCTAGTTTGCTATTATATATAAACTGGATAAATACATGCAGTCAGTTATACTCATGTCAATAAATAAGATAATAAACCCAATATTTATTAAAAGAGCTTAAGAAATTTGAAGAGTATGTTAAATACTTCTCAATGTCATATTAAATAAATTATATTTTAAATAAAAATACTTGAATGATTTTTTATAGTTAAAAATTATAATTATCGTACTGATCAAGTAATTCTTAAAGTATATATTCTACTATAAATATATATATTTTATAAATATATTAAATTATTTTTTTTTAAATAACAACTAAATATGAATGGAAGTAATTTTCCAATTCGTTAGACATGCACCAAATAAACCTGCCAAATTCAAGGGTAATTAAATCACGTATTCTTCTATCAAAAATAGAACTCGTTCTAGTCCACTCATTCCAGCCTCTGGGCCTATATATACCCCCACAAGGCCACAGCTCCATCGAGTTGACGATTATTGCGGGCTTCCTTTGTGCATCGTCGAGAAACCCTAAAAACAGTTTCCTTTCTTCTTCTTCAATCAATACATTTTATCACCCTAGCGAACTGCGATCGATCGATTAATAATTTTCGATTTTTTTGAGGATGTCTCGGTGCTACCCATACCCACCACCTGGTTATTCTCCGAATACAGCTACCAACTATGCCTTGATCCAGTCGATTAAGGTTTGTAGAGCACTTAGATTCCTGTCTGTTGCTCTCTGCCTGCTTCGGCTGATACCTAGTTGAGAATGAGGTCTAATTTGTTTGATTTTCTATTAGGTTCTTAATTGAGTTGATGTAATCAATGAAACAGAAATTACATACAGAGAGACGATTTAATCGTTGTTGATGTTTCCGTGTTTGATGTTATTCAGGATGTTGTAATGGAGGATTTTGTAGAATTTTTGTATTGCCTTGAGGTCGGGCTGGGTGAATGTTTACGGGTATTATTTTTCCCGTTGTTGAGAATTTGTAACTATCATTGTGCTTATAGATATTTCCAACTTTGGTTAGATTTAGAAAAAAGAGTGAGTTAAATTTTGATGGGTAGCTATGTCGAGCAACATAAACTATGCTGACGGAAAGAGTTGTTGCTGAAAATCTCCGGAATTGGAATTTATTTGTGTGGTTTTTCTGCTGAAGTGAAGGACGATATATTTAGGATTTAGGATTTGGGTGAACTTGAGTTAAATTTTTGACAGTTTTATTGACTAGTGGGAAACTCTGAAACTATGTTGCTTAGACTCTCCAAAAATTTTGCGGCACTTTTTTGGAGTATCCCACACTTCAATTAAATTTTTCAAGGTATCAGTTTTTTGACAGTGGAAAGGTATGTTGGTAATGTTGCTGCATTTTTTGGAGTATGTGACAAGTACTAGTAGTAGATATTTTGAAGGGTATGAGCAACATTGGTGGAAAGAGTTGTTAAAGCTGAGATGGGCTGAGAATTTGGAACTATTAGGTAACAATGATTGTACCTAGATATATCTAACTTTGGTTAGAATTTAGGATAAGAGTGTACTACAGTTAAATTTTTGACAATTTTTTGAGTACCCGTAGATATTTTTGAAGAGTCCGAGCAACATAGGTGGACAGAATTGTTAACGGTGTGTTGGGCTGAGAATTTAGTAACACCTGCTGAATGCAGTTGTGATAACCGGAGACCTATTGGGAAGTTGATACCTCACATTAAATCACAGGAAATGGAGGATTTTGTAGATTTTCTTAATGCCCTGTGGTCGGGCTTGGTGAATGTTATGGTTTGGAACTATTCACTAAGGACGATTGTGCCTAGGTATATGATGTATCTTATTTTGGTGAGAATTTAGGGTAAGAGATAGTTAAGTTGTGGACAATTCTTTTTACTAGTGGTAAGCTATGTTGCTCGAACTCTCCGAAAAATGTGAATTTAGAATTTGAGATAGTTAGATTTTGGACAGTTTCTTACTAAGTAGGAAGCTACATTGCTCGGACTTTTCAAAAAACATCTTTTGGAGTATCCTTACATTCACCCATAGATATTTTTGAAGGGTCCGAGTAGCATAGTTAGAAAGAGTTGTTAAAGTTGAGATGGACTGAGAACTTGGTAACATGTGTTGAATGCATAATCTTTAGGTTGCGACAATTGGACCTGCTGAAACTACACTTAGCTGCTCAGTTGATACCTAGTCTTAGATCACAGGAAATGGAGGATTTTGTAGGTTTTTCTTAATGCCCTGTGGTCAGTCTTGGTGAATGTTACGGTTATGATTTTTTGTTTTGAAAATTTGGAACTATTTGCTAAGGATGATTGTGCATCCTAGTAATATCTAAGTTTTGGTTAGAATTTAGGATTGGAGTGAACTTCAGTTTAAATTTTGGACAGAAGAGTTGTTAAAGCTGAGATGGGTTGGTTGTGAACTTGGAGACCTGCTCAAACTACACTAAGTTGCGCAGTTGGTACCTAGCGTTACATTAGGGTAAATGGATTTTACCTTGGTTGATGTTGCAATTGTGGTTTGTCTGCTGAGATTGTAAATACCTCGCATTAGAGGGCGTACATTTCTGGAAATTTTCAAGTGTGCTAGGGTTAATTTGAGGTTAATTTTAAGAGGTTTGGACTAGTAGGTAGAATTTTTCAATCTGTAATGAATGGGACTGTAATTAAGTTGATCCGAGAAGAGTGGAATGAATAGGATTGTAACTAAATTGATCCGAGAAGAGTAAAATGAGTTTAGAAGATTGATATAGCAGATCATAACTATTTGGATCGAGCATAGTTGATTGATTTGGTGAATGAATGAATTTTTGTTTGGGGAATTGAGAGTACAGGATAATTGCTGAAGCTACTAAAGAATCCAAATCTGTGATTTGGTAAAAAATGCTCTTCAGTTCATCACTCTCCCTCACTCTCAGGCTAGTTATTCTCATTTTGTGTCAGGAATTTTCAAATTGGTGGATTTCATGTGTATACTATAGAATCAATTTTTTGTGGTAAGATGCTCAATTGTGACTTAAAGAGAGAGGGAGGAGGGAGGTTCTCACCTCTCATTTGTGAAACCAAGTTGAGCTCCTTGTATAACTAGTGTTTTTGGTCTGCACGCATTTTGCGTTGTCACAGAGCTTGAAATTCTTGCTCCCGCCACCTAAGTCAATATTTTTTTATCAGGAGTCAAGTTTTCCCTTTTCAAGTTGTTTGTTGTACTTCCCTTTCTATTCCGTTACAAAAAGAATGTGTACTTTTTCGGGACAACTTTTTAGTTTTAACTTTCCACGTGACAGGTTTAGGATCATTCTTTACCTTCTTAAATTTCATGCTAGATCAAAATCAGATCAACAAAATGAAGTTGAGGGACTAGTACTTTATTAAAAGAACAGTACGAAGAGGTTTTAGATTTTAAAGTCCGACTTTGTAATATGAACATGAATTAGATTCTATTCTATACTTCATTCTTTGGAGAATCGCCCACCCGAACCATTCTTCAGACCACCAAGCTCTAGTATTCTTTTTCCACTTTAAGAGAATTTTTGTTAAGTTGTTACCCTTTTGCAAGCAGCTATAAACTTATTGAAGCAAAAGCTTTCCCTGATTTTGTTTTGCGCAATTTTATTGTGCTTCCTGTGGTTGTTCATTTAAGGTGTCCCCGGAGATGTTATTATCAATTTTTACTTGCTTAACAAGTAATGCTTTTCTTTAACTCGCACGTGGGTTGGGTGTGGGTGCGCTTTTCACATTATACTTTGTAATAGAACTAATTATGCCTACTTCTTTGTGTAGTGTTAGGGGCAGGTTGTGTCAAATATTTAGTTACTCTGGGCACTGGTTGATTTAATCATTTAGGCTAAGTTGCACAGACTCTTCAATTTAGATGCTGCATCCGTGTTTGATTCTTCAAAAGTAGTGTATTTTTGGAGAATCGGACATACACTTGCTGACATTGTTGAAGAGTTCATGCAACATAGCATTTAGGTGAATGTTGTTGTGAACTTGAGGAATTAACATGTTGGTGCTAAGCCTGGACCTCCTTTAATAGGAAGAAGTGACTGATTCTTAGCATACATTTGAGGAACTACTTGTTCATGCTATACTGGTCATCTATTGCCCCTCTAATCTGAACTTGTTATTCTGGTGCTCTAAAGCTCCAGAGGGACAAGGAAAGAGTCAAATTGGAAAGGAAGAAAGAAAAGAAAAGGGAGAAGAAAGAGAGGAAGAGAAAGAAGAAGGAATTAAGTTTTTCTCGAAACGGTAATTTGATTTCTGGAAGAGATAATAGAGAGTTGAAAACTAGCAACTTGCAGAAAGATATTGAGGATAACATTGTTGAGAGGTTGGAGAACATCAGTCTATCCGATGAACACAGCCAGGCTGTCTGCTCACAAGATCCAAGCTACTCATCTGACAGCACCCAGAATAACAATAAAAGAAAGAGATCTACCTCACCGTCAAATGGAATACATGGCCATGGTGAGTTATTTTCTGTTTCCAACAAGATAACACACTAATGTTCGGTTTCTAAGTGTGTTTGTTGATGCTTGTTTTTGTGGCTTGCTTTACTTTTCTTGGCTTGACAAATAGGTACTGTTTGCCGCATTCAATTGTCCTCGCATAAGCATGGACAATGTGATATATCCAACAAAGAAGACTATTTCAAAGAATCTGAGAAATGTGAGGCAGAAAGTGCATCCTCTCCCTTGCCGAAAACCAACAAACAATTGTTCCCTTTCATGTTGGTTTCAGGACAGCCCATTGCAAAGGACAAAACAATAAGTGCTTCTTGCTCCAAATTGTATGAGAATGATATAGAACAAGAGTTCAAGAATTTGATAATTAGTTGTGCTCCACCAAGTTTTCATCATGAGTTTGATGATCAAGATTGGCTGTTCCAAAGAAAGGAAAAGTGCATGAGAATGAAGGAAAAAGGCGAAGTTAGCACCATGTCTTGTGGAACCTCTGCATTGTTGCCCCATGCGCAATACCTTGATGATGCTGAATTATATGCATTCCCCTTCACAGTTCCTTTTTGAGTTGCTTGTAGTATATTTGAGCTATCAGAATGCACCTGTAAGATTGATCTAAGGTTTATGTAGAGACTTGAGTGTTGTTCTTTTGATTTTTCTCAGCCCGTAATAGCATGAAAGCATTGTGCTGTCTATCATAATTGGTGCAATTTCATTGAATTTCTTTGTTAAATGAGAGCTACGCGAATGCAAAATATGCTCTTGATATTGATAACATAGTTAAAGAGATTACTCCCTCCAATTCAAAATATACGACTTAAATTGATAGAGCATATTTAATGAATTTAGTTCAAAATAGAAAACATTGAATTTGTTTTCTTATTTGATGATAAGGCCTGAGATTGACGTCACATTGAAGCTTTGGTTAGAATTATTGATGAGGAATTAGCATATTTAGCCAAGTGGTGGAGAGATTTGTAAATCAATAATGAAGGATTGTTAATATGACTTGACGTGTAGTGTGGGTGATATCGCAAACCAAACAATGCACTAGAGTTATGTGGCGATAAATTTTTTTCTTATACGTTCAATCAAATAATATACTTATCTTATGCATGATTTTATGTTAGGAAATTCACATAATCACATCATTGGAAAAGAATGCAAGTTTCGTTCTCCAAAGTTTTCATGTGTTACAATTAATGCATCATATAAAACAAATTGATGTAGTATATCTTTCGTTACGTGCAGAAATCGAGAAATGGATGATTATTGGGGTTTTATTGTCCATTTTGTATTTTTATAAAAGGTTTGTTTCTAAGTTTTGGACCCATGAACTCCTGATCACATGACACAATAACTTTATTGTTTATAATATCGATTATTATAATGCATCATATTAGATCATATTTAACATTCAATTCATCCACTAAAGAACAAATAAAGCAGAGAATTCACCCAAAAATACATAAAACACAAACAATAATAAATCCACTAGCAGTTCATAATGCTCTTGAACAACACCCTCTTCATATTCTTCCTCATCCTCAGTAGTAGCATCTTAATACTGCATACTTAGCATGAAAATTGTACTACTCCATACATATCAACTTATATAAGTTTGTTCAAAAGGAAAAGCTGGTGTGCTATAGCTAGGTTCAAGGAAAGATCGGATCACAAGGTATATTTTATGCAACTTTACCCAACATTTCTTCGAGAGACTGTTTCTGTAACTTGAAATTTGTCTCCTTCTGCTCACAAAATAGTTAGATAACAACTTTATCAGTTACTCTAAGACTTCCTTCCATTTATATATAGTTGTTTAACTAAACTACAAGATTTAAAGCTAGAAATTCATGATTTGGAATTAGTGAGTTATGTATACATAGTTTGAGCTACACTCAATATGTTATCTCAAACTCACTGCATCTAATATAAATCTGCCACTGAGTTTTAGTAGAAGTTCAAGAAAATCTCATAATAAAAGCATAAAAGATGGTTTGACAGATATAATTACAGTAGATACCAGTCAAACT
>JBDJHY010258744.1:0-20042 GCA_039654485.1 Withania somnifera
GATTGACCAGAAAATGTTACTTTTTATGCATGTTTATGTGTAACCCTGATATAGCTTCAAAGATATGAGAATGAGGTTCAGGTACATAACCTGATATCTATCAGCTCTGCAAAAAATAAGAGTGTCATCTGCATAAAGCAGATGTGATACGGTCACAGAATTTCCTTCTTCATCACCCACCTTAAAATCCCCCAACCATTGATCAAAATAGGATATTTCACAGTAGTGATACTATATCTGATCCACCTAATGCATTTTTCTCCAAACCCCATTCTCCTTAGCATTATGGCCAATTCAGTTGATCAAAGACCTTTCCAATGTCAAGCTTGAAAAGAACGCCAAGTTGTCCTGATTTAATTTTCCAATCAAGCACTTCATTGTCTTTAAGTGCAGCATCTGTGATCTGTCTTAATTTGATGAAAGCATTCTGATGACCTGAGACCATCTTCCCAATTACTCCCTTCAATCTTTCAGGAAGCACCTTAGATGCGATTTTATAGACACTACCAATCAGATTGATTGGTCTGAAGTCTCTCAGCTCCACAACTCCTTTCGTTTTAGGAATAAGAGCTATGAATGTAGCATTACATGATCTGACCAACTGACCTGCTGGGTGATAATGACGAAGGGCTCCCAGAACTTCTTGTTTGATAACATCCCAAGCCTTCTAGAAAAAAGCCATGGTGTATCCATCTGGGCCAGGGACTTTGTCTTGTGCACATTCTTTGATGACTGCTATGATCTCAGATTCCTCAAAGGGTCTTTCCAGGCACACTTTATCCACGTCTGACAATGATGATATAGCGTCAAAATTTGAAGTAGGCCTCCGTGTTTCATTTTCTGTATACAACTGCTGAAAGAAACTTAGTATCTCTCCCTTGACACCTCTTTGTTTTCGATTATGTCATTGCTCACTTTCAATCGGTGAATACGATTTGATCTTTTATTTGAGTTAGCAATCTTCTGAAAGAACTTGGTATTCTATCCCCTTCCTTTAGCCAAAGGCATCTAGATTTTTGCCTCCAAGATACTTCCTCAGCCTTGGCCATCTATTGAAATTCTCTTTCCTTCCATTGTTGGGATTCTTCCTTCCGTAGACTGTAGTATAAGAGGCAAGTCAGTTAGAGCTTTGTCTTTCTTCGCTTCTATCTTTTCCAGTTCTTCCTTATTCCAGGTAGTAAGATCCTTCTTCAAGAGCTTCAATTTTTGTGCAAGAATGCAGTCTGGATTGCCATTTACTTCAGCACCTTGCCACCATGCTTTTAATTTGTCCATGAATCCCCATGTTCAGCCACATATTCTCAAACTTAAAGTAAGATTAATTGAAATTTCAGTTACCAAATCCCAGCAAGAGAGGAGTGTGATAAAAAATTACCCTCGGAAAAGCTAGTTTGCTTAATTTTTCGGAATGATTCATTCCATTCTGAGGATACCAGGAACCTGTCTATCCTTGAAGCCTGAATATTATTTTCTACAAGGTGAAGTAAGCCCCCTCTAAGGGCAAATCCACTAAGCATAGATCTTAGATCACATCAGAAAAGAGCACCATTGCCCTGGACCTTGTTATAAGTGTCTTTCACTCCCAAATCTGCACACATTAAAATCTCCACCTATTACCCATTGATCAGCCCATATACCTCTAATAGCCCCCAATTCATTCCATAATTCTTCCTGTTACAGAATAATACTAGTTTAGGAAGTGAATATTTAGGTATTAATCAAGGACTGATTGAATATATTTTTTTTAGTTTAGTCTTACCTTGTATAGGGTGTATCGTGTATACAAATACCAATGCCTAGATGAATAATGAACAAAAATCAATTCACAATTCTTCACGTCTATTTTTCATGGTATCAGAGCTACTGGAAAGCTGCCGGAAAAGAGTTCATTATCATCGGAGCTTCAACAGTCGACACCACCCTTCAGAAAAAGACCCCCAGCCGTCGTTCACTGGTCCACCAGAATTACGCCGTTGGGAGCAGCGCGTGTGACTCACATGCGCCGACTGACAGTTTCGACCAGAATCCACGCAACAGTGTGTGGGAGCGCGTGAGACACCGCCAACGATCGAAAAAAATTCTCCAACATTGCAGAGGGCCGATCTATCCATTACTAACATCACCCCAGTCCATCTAGTGTTGTTTGGACTCTCTGAAGCCACAATTTGCCTAACATCCTACTGATTCTGTGCTACTCAGTTATTTTCTTCAATTCCTCTCTGATTCTGAGTTGTGTGAGATATATTCTTGTTGATAAAAAATGACTGAGGGTGAAAAGAAAATTGAAAACTTATCGAAAGTAATTCCAATTATGTCAAAAATCACGAATTACAAACTTGATGGTACTAACTATCTGAATTGGGGACAGCCCATTGAATTAAATTTAATAAGTATTGTCAAGGGTGTTCATTTGACAGATGATCCTCCTAGCGATGATGAATCTAGACGAGTATGAACACGAGAGGATGCTCATTTATTTCTCCAAATTCATAATTTTGTTAATAGTGAGGTAATTGGTGTGGTAACTCACCGCCGCACTGTTAAAGAATTGATGAAGTATTTAGATTTTCTATATTCTAGTAAGGAAAATATCTCTCGTACTTATTATGTGTGTAGAGCATTTTACATGGTAGATAAGGGTGATAAGACTCTTACCAAGTAATTCATGGATTTCAAAAATACTTATGAAGAACTAAATACATTACTTCCTTTTAGTAGAGATGTATACAAGTACCAAAACCTATTGCTTGTCTTGGAATTGCCACCCCATTTGAAGAACATTGTAGGCTAGGTCATCCATCTCCTCCAGTATTGAAGAAATTGTCCCCAGTTCTCTGATGTATTATCATTCAATTGTGAGTAATGCCAGTTTGATAAACACCATTATCTTTGTTCCAGTCCTAGAGTTAATAAACGAGCCACTGCTCTGTTTGAGTTTGTTCATTATGATGCTTTGAATCCCTGTCATGTGACTTTTTAAACTGAAATTCGGTATTTTATTACTTTTTTTATGACCTATTCTCGAATGACATGGTTATATTTTATGAAAAATTGTTCTGAGGTGTTTTTTCATGTTCTTAGATTTCATGGGTTCCTTAAGATATGATTAGTGATAAGGATCCCAAATTCATTAGCCATTTTTTGAAGACACTTTGGGGTTTACTTGACACCAAGCTCTTATTTTCTACTTTTTTTCATCCCCAAACGGATGGAAAAAATGAAGTGGTAATAAGACCCTTGTAGCATGCTTAGATGTGTGGTGAAAAACACCCCAACCTCTTCAGAAGACCGTTTATCTTTATTAGAATTTTTTTATAGTCGGTCTATTCATACATCTATGGGGATGACTCCTTTCGAAATGTGCTATGGTTTTAATCCTTTGATTCCACTAACACTAACCCCGTTGCCAAGTTTTGTTGTTGTAAGTTTAGATTCCAAAGCAAGGCTAATGATATGATGAAGATACATGCAAAAGCCAAAGAATCTTTAGAAAAGAATATCTCCAAGGTAGCTCTTAAACAAAACCAAAAGAGAAAGAAAGTGATTCTTAAACCCAAAGATTGGGTTTGGGTGCCTTTTAGAAAAGAAATAATTCCACAAGTGCACAAGGAATGTTGAGCCTAAGGGGTGATGGTCCCTTTAATATCCTTTAACGGATTAATTACAACGCATAAAAAGTTAAATTGCCCGGTGGGTATAATGTGTATAATATTTTCAATGTTTGTGACTTGTCTCCTTGTTTTGTAGGTGATGATGATGTGGATACTTTCGATTCATGGAGGAATCCTCTCCAAGAATGGGAGGATGATATGATATCGAGGATACACCCAACATATCGCCCTTTAACTAGGAGTCGAGCTCGAGATCTCCAACAACTTCAAGCTTTACTTAAGCACAAAGAGGCATTGGAAGACGTGGAAGAGCCCTGTGCATACTCTATGGCATTTGGAGACTTGAAGAGGGCATAGAAGTAAGGGGAATCTCCAAGGAACTGGAGATATCAAGCCACCATGAAGAACACGCCTTAATGAGCATTTTTGGGGGAAATATGGCTACTTTTTAAAAAGTGACTACATTTTAAATGCCTCCTTGAGGGGCTAAGTTTGTAAGAAGCCTATACTATATAAGGCCTACTTAGTATTCATTTTCATGAAGTTAGTTAATTTTGTATGAAGATTTCACTAGTTTTCATTTCTTCATTTGGATTGTAATAGTTAGCTTAGATTACAATTTAGTCAATTTAGAATTTTCATTAGTTTTCATGTAATTGTCGTTGAGCGTATTAAGGTGGTTAATCCTTGATTGCTTGTAGTGAGTTTTACTTGATTAATCATTTGAATCTTTCATTTTTGGGTTAATCAATTGGAGTTTTTGTGTTGATTAAATTCAATTACCATATGATTTCGTATTGAATGCTGCATATCTTTCAATTTCCCACTTTTGTTTCATTCTTCATCGTCTTCGAATCATGGTCCTTATCGCAGATCATATGAATATACATATCAGTGTTGGGTCGGTAGGGTCCATGGAGGGCCTCCGTAAATATCATATAAATAATTATCTGAATTGAACTACACTCATATAACATCAGTGTGTGAATGAATTTTTGGGCTACCCCGGGTCTAAATATATATGATCTCAAAATAGATTCTTAGGTTTCCCCAAATATAAAGCTGATCTAAAGCATTAATGTAGGTCACTAGGGCTTCACCGTGTCCAAATCCACATAAATAAACAATATCTAGTGCTCAGGATTTACCGAGTCTATTAATATCTCAAAAATAGTGGTTAGTTCAATATTATCTCATTTATCATCAAAAACTAGAAAATATCTCGAAATGATATTTTTATTCTTATAATATAAAAAGGGGGCCTACAAGGCCATGCAAAGTTTCAAAATCAATGATATCGGGCTCTTGGCATAAGAAATAAAAACCAATGCACAAAAACCAATTTCATGATGATATGCTCAGCCACAAATAATATCTCAGGCAAGTCATCTGGCCATACAGATACTCAGTATCTACAACAAGCATAACCAGCCAAGTGGATGTCTGGGACTCACAGACATTCCCAATAGCCCACTTTCTATGTTTTAGAGTTAATCAAGACCACCCAGGGTCATTGGGTATCTATCATCGCAAATGCAACAACAATATGTAGCCAAGAGGCGAATTAAAAGAGCGGAATTATGGGTACCAATCTAGAAATACCAATCCAAGGATGTCTACTTATCACAATTATTCCCCATATAAGCCTAGTCTTAGATCGTAAGTTGTATCCTACCTGTCTTCCGAAGACAATCACAAAAATATAGCATAGAAGATGTTGGACTACTCTAAATCACAAAAAATGTGCAGACAAACTCCAATGATCACACAACTAGTAACACAATAATCTAGACACTAATACAAATTCAATAATACCTATATTTCTATGAAAGTCGCCGGGGTTAAGATATGGGTCAAAACAGGCCTATGGTCCCATGAACCCAAAAATTTGAAAAAAAGGTTTAAAAATGTTTTCCACATTGTAGGGAACTTATAACTAAGGTTTGGAGCTAAGATGAGCAAGAAAATGAGCTTGAAATGATGAAATAATGTGAATAACCAATCTTTAGAAAATTAGGGGATTTTGGGTGAAAATTGAAAAAATTAAAGTGGAAACTTACGAATAATTGATGAAGAATTGAATAAATCAAGTTTACAACATCACCAAACCCTCATGTAAATACACACAAATTTTAACGGAGGTCTTTGAATTTTTGGAAGCGAAAAAGATGAGAAAAATTTTGAAAAATTAAGTCTATCTAGTTTATATAGCTGTTGGCAACCGACCCTATGCGATCGTGTAGGTCTGCTTGTGATCACGTGTCGCAAAAAAAATGTCCATTGCGATTGCATTACTCACACAATGATATTACAAAGGTCTAGGAAAATAGGAGACACGAGATTGCATGGACTTTTTCCTGTGAATCTCAAAGAACATGGAGGGAGGGTGTGTCAAGTGGATATGGGAAGCGGTTTCATAAAACTTTTGGCATGCACTAGATATAGCTGAACCAAAAAATTTTAGCTAAAAACCTAAATCAAAACAAGGCTCTAAAAGCTTTCAAAACTCGATGATACAAACCAAATTTATTACCTGCATGGAAATGACAATTCAGACTCATCGACGTAGATGAAATTCCAGTCCGGGTTCTTTTTGACAAAATGTTGATGTAAGTAAACTCTATTAAAAAATAATCAACTTTCTAGGTTGACCCGATGCCTGAATGAACAACTCACCTAACCCTAATTTAATATTTCAAAGCTGATCTCACATTTGGATTTTCAATATGATGCTCCGATCATAAAATGACTCTCATGCTCCACTTATGAGCCATAAAGCACATAAAATATGCAATTCAACACAAACTCAAAACACAAGCTCCTGAACTCAAATCAAGGTCTATTTAGACAAAAAAATCCATGTTTTAAAGCTAACCGAACTGTCGAAATTTGTTTTTGAGTACATTTTCAAAGGATGTTGACTAATGTCAATGATTTCAATAAAAAGGGCTATGAAATAGGAAAACAAAAATAACGACAAAATGAATAATCCAGGAACTGAAACATTAGTCCTTCTAAATCCTAACTAAATTACATCCGCTATAGAAAAGTTCTAAGATGCAACAAATGCGAAATTGCAAAAATGACCATAAGGGTCATTACAATATCAACTAGTAAACCAGACTTGTGCCCCTGAAAGTTGAAACAAAGCAATATTTGAAGGATTGAATAGATGCAGATACTGAGACCTCAAGTTACTCTCGTCTACCAAGTGGCCTCGTCTATGGGATGATCTCTCTGCTGCACCTGAACCATTGAAATATCACGAGATCTCAACTTACTCACTTTTCTAACCAAACCAAGATCGGCTCCTCAACGATCGATAATCTCTCATGAACCTAAACCAAATCATAATGAAGCACATATGAATCATGAGGGATATACCGTGTCAACATAGAAAATAGAACAACAGATGCGCAGTTAAAAATATAGGAGGCAAAGATAACTTATAATCAATACTACCAATCTGATCAAGGATCTCAAAAGGGATAATATACTCGGGATTAAGGTTCCCCTTTTTCACAAACCTTATCACACCTTTGATAGGAGATACCCTAAAAAACACATAGTCACCCACAGTGAACTCCAAGGCACAATGATGACAATTGGAGTAATTCTTATACCTACTTTGGGTAGCTAAAAATCTATCCCAAATAAATCAAAATGTATCCAAGGTATACCAAAGTAGATCAGTACTCTGATATTTACTCAAACCAACCAATAGGTGAATGACACCACCTACTATACAAGGCCTCAAACAGATCTATCTGAATACTCAAATGGTAGTTGTTGTTATACGCAACTCTTCCAAAGGCAAATGATGATACCAAGAACCAATAAAATCTAGAACACAAGCTCTCAACATGTCTTCAAGGACCTGAATGGTCCTCTCAAACTGACCGTCTGTCTGGGGATGAAATGTTATGCTAAGATGACCTCAGTACCCGTACCACGCTAAACCGCTCTCCAGAATTTAGAAGTAAACTAGGTACCATGATTAAAAATAATAGAAATCGATATACTATGATATCTGAACCACCTACTAAAGATAAATAAAGGCTAATTTCTCCTTACTATAAGATGAATAAATTGAAATAAAGTGTGCGGAATTAGTCAACCTATCAATAATGATCCAAATGAGTCGTGGCTGCAAGGAGTCTGAGACAAACCTGAAATGAAATCTATAGTAGTCAATTCTCACTTCCACTCAAGAATCAAAAACTCTGCATCAAACCACCTGGTCTCTGGTGCTCAAACTTAACCTACTGACATTTCAAGAACTGAGAAACAAAATCGTCAATATCCCTCTTCATACCACTCCACCTGTAAATCTACCTCAAATCTCTTTACATCTTTGCTGCACCTAGATGGATGGAATAACAGAAACTGTGGGCCTCACAAATAAGCAACTAAATCAAGTCATCAACTTAGGGTACACAAATTTGTCCCTTGAATCTCAAAACATCATCTAAAACAAAAGTATCCCTATGGGGCTCACCTCGCAACAATCAATCATGAATATCAACTAAACATGGATCCTGAAATTGACGCTTCTGGATTTGATCAATTAAAGAAGAATGATCCTCAACACTAGAAAGAATGCAACCTAAATTTAAAATATCAACTCTGACCAATCATTTAGCCAAAGATTGGTGTATAAAGTTAAAGGCCTCTCAGAAACTGACAATGTAGCCAAACTACCCATACCACTTTTCAGCTCAAGGCATCCGCTACCACATTTGCATTTCTCAAATGATATAAGATAGATATATATAACCTTTAGCAGCTTGATCCATTTGTGATGGCAAGAATTAAGCTCCCTATGACTCATAATACTGAAGTCTATGATGATTATTGATGATCTCATAATGGACTTGATATAAATAGTGGCACCAAATATTGAGTGCAAAGACTACCGCTGCCAACTCTGAATCATGGGTGGGGTAGTTACGCTTGTGAACATTAGGATGTCTAGAATCATAAGAAATCACATGACCCTACTTCACCAGAACATTACCCAAACCAATACGGAAAGCATCACAATATACAAATAAACTCATAACTATAACCGACAATGCCAACATAGGAGCAGAAGTCAAGATAGTCTTAAACCTTTGAAAGGATATCTCACACTCATCGGGCCACTAGAAAGGAACATTATTAATAGTAAATCTAGTAAATGGTGCTGCTATAGAAGAGAGGCCCTAAAAAAATAGTGGTAATATCTAGCAAGTCCAACAAAGCTATGCACCTTAGTAGAACTAGTCGGCCTAGGTCAATAAGAACCAACTGTAATTTTAATCAAGATCCATACTAATACCCTTTTTGGAAACCACATGTATAAGAAATACAATTGACTCAAGACAAAACTCACACTTTGAGACATGGAAAAAAGCCGATGATCTCTTAAAGTATGAAGCGCAATACTCAAATGATGCTCATGATCCTCTTTAGTCCTTGAATATAGTAGAATTTCATCAATGAAAACAAAAAAAAAGAATCAATATAGGGCCTGGACATATGGTTCATCAATTCCATAAAGGTTGTAGGTGGATTAGTCAACCCAAAGGACATCACAAGGAACCAATAATGACCATTCCAAGTTCTAAATACTGTCTTTGGGACATCCTCAGTCCAAATCCATAACTAATGGTAACCCGACCTCAAGTCAATCTTAGAAAGATGGTTGAACTTTAAAGCTAGTCAAATAGGTCATCAATATGAGGCACATGTGATGAGTGGCCTGAACACCACTCATTAAGCCAATTACATCATAAAAATATTTGTCGTCATAACTATATTGTTGAATTCTAATGGTAACTTAGTTTGTTTCGAGGTAATGCATAAACTAAGAGAAACCAAGGTAAATAGAGATGAATTGCACAATCTTTGACAAAAAGGTGGTCATGGTTGACAAGAAATGTACCGTCATCTCCAATGGCAGACCGCCATCAGAAGCTGATTCTGGCATACACAGTAGGAAGATCAGAAAATTAACTTTAAAAGACAGTGGTGAATCATCTCCAACTAGCAGTCAAACACCTCCTAGACGGCAAACCGTCGTCTTTAAGGACGGTGTTGCCATCACTCATAGGTGGTACCGCTGTCCATTAGATATACTGCCCTAATTTGTTTAGAATCCTACCAAGGATGGTGACCAAAAGCTAACATAGCGGATCGCCGTACCAAACGGCGGTGGGTCACTTAGGCCTTTGTTACGAAAAATTTAGCTAGAAAATGCTTTTTTTAAGCATATATAAATAGCATTGATTTTTTTTACTTATTACATTTTTACTGAGCTTTTGTGAGGAGATAAGAAAAACAAATTGATTTTTTGTTTCAAGCTTTGATTGAAGTGTTCACTTGAGAGATTCATACCTATTTTTTGAGGATTTTGATTTGTAAACATGCATTAATGGAAGGTTATAAACCCCTCAATGGTATAATTTATTTTACTTTAATTATTCTTTGCTAATTTCTTATGCTTGGGGATGTGCTTGATGATGTGGGTTAGTTAATGACTGTGGGTGATGGGAATTAAGCTGGATATCGTATTTGGGAACACTGTTAGGTAGAAGATGAACGAATGAATGATACATGATTTGTTAGTGCTATCCATCTTCCCCAAGCTTAGGTAAATATCGTCTTTCATGTGACAAGCACGATTTTGCACTTACTCTAAATAAAAGGATTTTTCGGGAGCTTCCTGCATGAGGATTCACATGCACACTTGAATAAGTTTTTTGAAGTTTTCACCCTTTCATCATCTCAAACATATCTCAAGAATCCCTTCGGTTGGGACTCTTCGCGTTCTCTTGATGAGGCTACTTTTTGGTGGGGGAAATCCCCCATTGGTCAATTAATACATAGGAAGAGCTGAGTCGGGCTTTTTTGGTAAAAATTTTCCACCCCCTGGATGATAAAACTCTATGATGCAATCACAAATTTTAGATCTAGTCAAGAACCCTTGCATGAGGCTTGGATTAGATTTGAGAAAGTTGTTGCTAAGTATTCAAATCATGATTTTCCTGACAAAGCACTGCTCCAATCATTCTAAAGAGCACTTAGTCTATTGAATAGGACATTGGCCGACAATTTGGTAAGAGGGTCTATGGAAAATTCTACTTTTGGTTTGGCTGCATTCTTTTTAATGAGCTAGCTACAACAATTTGGTGTGGCGTACTCGGATGCCAAGGTGGAAATAGGTGCTCCTGCTTCATCTACGGGTTTCTACACATCAAGACAAAGAAGAAGAGGACTTTTCATCTCTTTATAATGAAGAGGTGAAGTTTATGACCGACCAAGGGATAGGTTCTCGTCCTACCTATCAATGGAAAGAGAGGAATGAAAGTTTGAACAAGGAAAATGGTGGAAACTTGTATGATAAAAAGCGTGAGAAAGACAGGGATGTTCTTGATAGTTATCAGGATTAGAAAGTGAGGAACCATGGAAAGGTCTATGTTCCTCCTAATGAAAGGACTAGATCATAAGAGGTTGAGTGCTCACCGTCTACTTCCAAAATAGAGGCAATGTTGGCAAAAAGTCATGAGAAAGTTGATGGTACTGATAAATATATTTGAAGCATGAACCAATATATGAGCGAAATAAAGGACGACATATCTTTCATGAATCAAATAGTATCATCCCATACCGCCACCATTAAGCAACTTGAGGCCCAAATAGGCCAAATATCCACTCAATTGAACCCTCATCAGAAGGGGTACCACCAAGTGACACGATGTCGAATCCAAAAATAATGCCTATTACATGTCCATGGTCACTCTTAGTGGTAAGTGGTTGCTAGTCAATGATGATGATGAAATAGTTCCTCCAAATGTCAATGGTAAAACTAAAAAGAAAAATCCACAGAAGATTAAAGATGGAAAAAAGGTTGTGGTTGATCAAGAGCGAAATAGAGATGATGATGTAGTGATTATGAAATTGAAGAAAAATTAAAAGTATGATAATCCTCAAGGATCCAAGTTCGATGCTGAGGGAAATATGATGGTATCCTCCCCAAAGAAGCTTTTACCTTAGGTGAAACCACCTTTTGCCCAAAGACTAAAGAAGGCGAATGAGGATTCTAAATTCCAAAAGTTTTTTTCCGTGTTTACAAACTTGTCGATCAACATTCCTTTAATTGATGCATTGATGCAAATTTCAGGCTATGCCCGGTTCATGAAGGAGTTAGTGACAAAAAAGTGATGTTTGGATTTTGAGATTGTTGAGGCCTCACACAATTCCAATGCCATAGTGACCAATATTATGTGGCCAAGAAGGAAGATCCCGGTGCATTTCTAATCCCATGCACAATTGGTTTCTATGTATTTTTGAAGGCCCTATATGATTATGGAGAAAGTATAAATCTTATGCCATATGCTATCTATAAAAAAGTAGGCTTGGAGTACCAAATCCAACCACCATGAGGCTATTAATGGCAGATTGGTCGATTAAGAAACCCGTCGATATCTTGTTTGATGTGTTCGTCAAGGTTGATAATTCATATTTTTAGCTAATTTTGTGGTACTTGATTGCGAGTTGACCTTGAAATTCCAATCATTTTTGGGTGACCCTTCCTTTCTATGGGATAGACGCTTGTTGATGTGGAAAGTGGGGAGCTAAATTTTAGAGTTAATGATGAATAAGTTACCTTCAACATGTGCAAGTCCATGAAAAAATGAAGTACTTCCATGTCATGGCTGTATTTGATGTTGTGGATGCTGGGGTATTAAGGCTACCTAGGTGGAGAGCCCTGGTGAATCTTCTACGGCTATGTTGTTGAACTTTAAGGGAGAGGAGGTCACCGATTATGATGAGGTTATGGCATCATTACAAGTGTTGGGATCTTACTCAGGGATCCAAACTAAATTGAATCTTGATTTTAAAAATAGGGCTAGCCTGCTAGCAAAGCCCTCCATTGATGAGCTACCAAAGCTTAAGTTAAAAGTCCTTCCCAATCACTGGCAATACCTTTATTTGGGAAGTGACAACACATTTACCATCATTATTTCATTATCCTTTCTAGAGTGTCAAATCAAATAATTAGGCTCGATTTTGCAAAAATTCATCAAAACCATAGTGTGGTTAATTACAGATATCATTTGTATTCCACCGGGTATTTGTATCCACAAAATACAATTGATCCCTGAAGCCAGTACAGGTGTTGAACATCAAAGAAGGATAAATGAGCCTATGCAAGAAGTGGTAAAGAAAGATATTATTAATCGGCTTGATGAAGGGGTAGTGTATCAAATATCAAACAGTTCTTGTGTGAGCCCCATGCAGCGTGTGCCTAAAAAGAGGGGAGTTACATTGGTCAAAATTAAAAGAATAAATTAGTGCCCCTGGTACCTGTTACCGGGTGGAGGGTGTCCATGGATTACCGTAAGCTAAATTCTTTCATTGAAAGAGATTATTTCCCAATGCCTTTTATGGATCAAATGCTTGACCAATTAGCAGGGAAAGGGTGATAGTATTTCCTTGATGGCTATTCTAGCTACAATTAAATTACAATAACCCAGGAGGATCAAGAGAAAACCACTTTCACTTGTCCCTATGACAAATTTTCTTTTTGGAGAATCCCATTCGGTCTATGTAATGCCTCTTCCACTTTTCAACGTTGCATATTGTCTACTTTATCCGGCATGGTTGAAGATACCATCAAAATCTTCATTGATGACTTCTTAGTGGTTGGTGATTCATTTAAAGAGTGTCTTGAACATCTGAGCATGATATTGAAGAGTTGTGTTGAGAATAATTTGATTCTCAATTGGAAGAAGTGCCATTTTATGGTCAAGGAGGGAATTTTTCTTGCGCACAAATTTTTTGAAAAAGGAATCCAAGTTGATCAAGCCAAAGTTGATGTGATATCAAAGTTTCCCCTGCCGACAAATGTTAAAGGGGTAAAACATTTCCCTGGACATGTGGGCTTCTGTCTCCTCTTCATTAAGGATTTCTCCAAAGTTTCTCTGCAATGTGTAAGCTTCTCGAAAAGGAAGCAAAGTTTGAGTTTAATGACAAATGTTTGAAGGCCTTTGAGGCGTTGAAAAAGAATCTCACCACCCCTCCATTCATGGTGGCTCCAGATTGGTCCATTCTATTCGAAATCATGTGTGATGCTAGTAGGATGGATCTTGGGGTATTGTTGGTCTAAAGAAAGACAAATTGTTTTATACAGTGTACTATACAAGGTGGACCATGAATGCAGCCCAACAAAATTAGAGTTACAAAATAAGAGCTTTTAGCCATAGTGTACGGTTTTTAAAAATTTAGGGCCTATCTACTTGGCACTAAGGTGATTATACACACGGATCATTCGACTAGCTACTGTTTAATGGCTAAGAAGGAGGTCGAATTAATTAATCAGGTGCATAATCCTTTTTCAAGAATTTGACTTTGTTGTTAAAGATAGAAAGAGTTGTGAAAACCAAATAGTGGATCACTTGTCAAGATTAGAGACGACCATGAATGAACATGAAAAAAGTGGGGAAATCAATGAGGCATTCCCCAATGAGAAGGTTATGATGCTTGAAAATGGTGAAGTCCTATGGTATGTGGACTTTGCAAATTTTTTAGTATGTGGGGAGTTTCCAAATGGAATGGACTCCCAAAGGAAGAAAAAGTTTTTGAGGGATAGTCCGTGGTATTTTTGGGACGAGTCTTACTTTTTCCACTTGTGTGCTGATGAGATGATTCGAAGATGTGTTTCAGATTTAGAATCAAAGGCTATTGTTGAGAAATGTCATGCCTCACCGGTTGGGGGTCATCATGGACCCATCCGGACTGCCCATAGAGTCCTTCAAAGTGGTTTATATTGGCCTTCTATTCATAAAGATGTTGTGGAAATTGTTAAGGCATGTCATAGGTGCGAAATGCACGGTGGCATCACTCGAAGGCATGAGATGCGAATGAAGCCAATTCTTGAAGTTGAGTTATTCGATGTGTGGGTCATTGATTTCATGAGACAGTTTGTGAGATCCTATGGAAATAAATACATTCTCGATGGAGTTGACTACGTGTCTAAGTAGGCGGAGGGTTTCCCCTTGCCCAATAACAAAGGTAGAAGTGTCACTCAATTCTTAAATAGGAATATATTCACTAGGTTCAGGACACTGCGATCCATTATTAGTGATGGAGGGTCACACTTTTGCAAAAAGTTGTTTGAAGGTTTGCTCACTAAATACGGGGTGAAACAAAAAATCACAACTCCATATCATCCCCAAACAAACAGTCAAGTAGATGTCTCAAACCACGAGGTGAAGAACATATTAGAATAAACCGTCAATGCCAATCAGACAAATTCTTCTAAAAAATTAGATGACCACCTTTGGGCATATTGAGCCACCTAAAAAACACCTATTGGCATTTCACCATTTCAAATGGTGTATGGTAAAGCTTTCCAGTTAATGATTGAATTGGAACGCCATGCCTATTGGGCTTTGAGGAAGATAAACCTTGATTGGGATGTGGCAGCTGAGAACAAGTTGCTATACTTGAATGCCATGGTTGAATTCTGGTTAAGGGCATTTGAAGGTTTGGCCTTATATAAAGAGAGAATGACTAGGAGGTATGACACCAAGTTTCTGAAATGGTAATTCTTCCTAGGTGATGACATTTAGTTATATAACTCAAGGCTCAAACTCTTCCCAGGAAAGCTAAAATCAAGGTGGTCGGGACCTTTCAAAGTGTTGAAGGCATTCCCCGGTTGTGAGGTTGAGCTAGGGGGAATGAAGGTTCCTAATTTATTGTCAATGGCCAATGACTAAAGCATTACTTGGTAGGGGAGCCCTTAATATTAGAAGATTGATGTTATCCTCTTAATTGGATCTTGATTGGGTTTGTAAACCACGTCGTGCCATGATGTTAAATACAACACTTCTTGGGAGGCAACCCAAGTTTTATTTTTATTGTGCTTTTTATTAAATGATGTTAAAAGTGTGCAAGATTGGGAAATTGAAGGAGTAGAGACAAAACTATGGGAAAATATTTAAAGATGACGGTCACTGCCATATCAGACAATGGACCGCTGTGGTGCTCTGCGTTGAAGGAAAATTCAGTGACTAATCCACTGCCAAAGATGGTGGCACTGTCATCTCAGACAGCAGAGCACTGTCCCAAGTGGTGGTCATATACGAAGAACTTTAATCATACTTCCTTGAATGGTGGTGTGCAAGTATAGATGATAGAATGCCATCTCGAAAGATAGTAAAACATAGGGGTCATTTATATTATTGTGTCGAGCAGTTTTATGTACTTCAACGGTTAATTTCCTTTGTTTTCTAAGTGAAGAACCAAGTTTGTCCACCATAATCATCATATTTCTTTACTTTTTACTAATTCAAGGTTAGAGTGCTGCCTTGATTTCAATTGGTTTCATCTATACAAGTATGATTTTCTTGAACATGAAGTTTTAACTGATTCTATGCTAGCCTAGGCTAATGATAGTTTTAATATTAAGCATAGTTTTATTATGATTGCTTAATATGCTTTCCTAGTGAACACGTTAAAGATTAGGTTAAATATTACTCTTTGGGGTTAGTTGTTGGGTCAATCTGATAAAATGTCATGCCTTGTCACATGAATTGTTGAAAGTTGATGCTTTGTGTTCTAAATTTCTACCCCCATCACCTTGCTCAAATCCTTTGCTTTAGTTAGTCATCATGGGTAGATATTGTGTAGTTTGACATCAAATAACTTGAAATTAAGTATGGGGACTGGATTTGTTGAAAAAATTGTACAAAGACTATTAGAATTCCTTTGAGGCGGTCATCACCATCTCAAACAATGGATTGCCATACTTAACAAATTGGTATTTAGTTAGCGGCATGTACTGCTGTCTTGATGGCGGTTACTCCCTGCAATTGTAATTCCCTGATTCTAATTCGTTTTACATTGGATTCACTATTTTGCAGGACTATGGCACTAAAGAAATCTATTTCAACCAAACCAAAAGTAAAAGGAATTGTGATCCAGGAACCAAACCCAATGGATGACATCTCGAGAAGAGTCCAACCACCTCGGGGATGGGGAAAAACCAGAATAAGAGATGAAACCTTAGATTCTTATGACTCTGAAGCACCAATTCGATTTCCACCACGACAATCTCCTATTTCGGAGATTCTTCGCAATTGCCTGTGAGTTGGTCTGACTCAGACAATGGTAAGGATATTAAAGGAGCAACCACTCCATCCATACCCCACTTTCCACCCTTTATACTCTATTAAAATATGGAGGCAAGACGAACCTGCCCAAACTAAAGCCGCAGAAACACAAAATTATTTCATGGTAACTGAGAAAAAGACAATCATTGAGGAAAAATGGCTATCACTAGCTGGGTTGGATGAAAAATACCTCTATTCTAGAGAAAATAAGAAAGCAAGGCTCCCAAAGATACACAAAACCATTGCCCAAATATTTTCCTACTTAGATTAGAGAATTCTACCGTGCCTATGCCAAGGTATTTCCAAAGTAGAAGAAGATGGACCCGAAAAAATATTCGACCATCATTAGACTTTGTGGGGTTGAGGTTGATTGCAGATGTGAGGTAATTATTGAAGTATGGGTTACTACTTATGAAGGTAATCACTATTTGACCGATAGGTTAACACAAACTGTAGATCAGTTGGGAGGTTGGATGGCAGGGTTGATGAGTAATAGAAACCCTTCCTGGATTGACAAGGGTGTCTAAATAAGCAAGAGATTCATTCATGTAATGGCTTGTTATTGATTGGCTTTCATCAGGGCCGACTTAGCGTCATTGCTAAATTAGTCAATAATGAGATTTCACAGGGTTGTGATGATTGGTTCCATCATAAGCATAAAATTAATTAATGTGTGGACCATAATACCTGTTGAGATTGTAGAGAGGGCTTAGGGGATGAAGGATACAATGACACTTGATTTTCCTTGCCTAATTTCTAAATTATACTGTAGGGCACGGGTCCCAGTACTGAGGGGGTCGACATGGAGTTCAAAGCCAGATGCACTGTCGACTTCACCCATATTGAGCAGGATATGCAAAATGAGTTTCATCCATAATAGGGGTTTGTTGATGGCTCTACAATAGGTTATACAGGCTATAATAATGAGGCTGTGGACACTGACTTCACAGTAGCTGGGGTAGACATACCAGCTTCCGTACCTAGTGGTGATGAGGGGTTTTCTATCAAAGAGGGGGTTCTACCTATTTCTGCAACCCCTCCACCTATACCTTTTACAATTCCTGCTGCTAGTGGGTCCACATAGGCTCCATACTTCCATCCTCCTCCTCTAGTTCGGCCTCTATCAGTTAGGCCACCACTAGTCAGGCCTTCTATATTTCAGGGCATGCCAAGCCCCAGAGGGCCAGCCTCAGTTTATGAGTCCCAGGTGACGCCTGCCATGATTCTTTATGTAGGCTAAGTGGCCTTAGAAATGGAGCATTGATCAATCAGGATTGAGTGTGACATGGATTTGTTAGTCATGGATCTAGTCGATGCAGCCATACGACCTATGCAGTAGCAGGTATAGAAGCTAATTGTCACTATGCAGAGATATAGGTCCCACCTTAAAGACATTTAGGCTACACTTAGAGAGGGATAAAAGGCCTTGGGTAGGCTTCCAGCATTACTCAGGAATCCTAAAAAGAGATGATAGACATGGTAGTTCAGTTGCGGGATGACTTGACAAAAGTCACCACAACTGACTTGACACAGGTATTTGGGGCCCCACCACCATCTGAGCTCTCATATACCAAGGAGCTTCATTGGGATGCATAGACTCAGGAGCCCACCGTACCATTTGAGGTACTTGCTGTAGCTGAGGATCATGTTGATGTCTTTTGGGACCTGCAATATTTGGATGCACAGTTGCTTGCTGAGGGGCTAGCTCGGTCTGTTCAGGATACCTCCATGATTGGATCTAGCAGGAGTAAATCTACTGAGGATACCTTTGATCAGTACATAACACCATCTGTTGATGCTCCACCTCCACCTCCACCTCCACCAAAGGCTTGAGACCCTCAGGGGGACCTTTACTATTTACTTTATTTATTGCATTAGCGATAATGCAAGTCTTTTATGTAGGAGGGGTATTTTATATTGATAGTCTATAACTTTAAACTCTTTGCTTGTTCTTGAGATTTGATTATGTTGATGACATTTGGTTGGTTTGGTTTGGTTTGTCTTGTTTTTAGTTTGGTTGTTTGATAGTTTTTTAGTTTTATTTGATAGCCTTGTTAATTATGTTTGTACTTAATTTAGTTTTTTTTATGTTTATCAATTTGTGATTTTTATTTTTCGTTTATGGTATACGTAAGAAAATAGTAGAAAATTTCATCCTTGAAGTCATAGACTGTCATGGTATTTCTTAATAGTTATGCAATATTTGGGTTTTTTGATGACTGAATTTTGAATCCCACCGATTTAAAAAGAATGCCCAAAATATTTTTGCAAACTAAGGTTGGGCATGTGAAATGAACTGAACCTTTGTGGCATGATTACTTTCATGCTTTTTATTGACTACGTGCTCACTAGATATAGTTGTGTGATGAATGAGTCCCACCATTTGAAGGATCTAACTTGTTGCATCTAGAATGAGTAGAATGCCTTGTGTGGCAAGGATTTGCATTGATCTCATGACATGCGCATGATCTAGAACTTGCCTAGTTGGCCCTTTATGCATAATGAATAGGATGTGAATGAAGCAATGATCTTAGGCAATTGATTGAGAGATCCTTTTAGATTGACTAACTCATATCCTACCAAATTGTAAAGAGAGCGATCTAGTTTGGCACATTTTGAGACTCAAAATTTCTTTGATAACTACATTGTAAGGCATGAACCGTTTCATTGATACCCTGTGATTTGAAACAAACCAATCTTGAAGCACTAAGGTGAAAGGTACATACAACTTAGGCTTGACATCTAAGTTGGGGGTGTTGTCAATGGTAATGGGCCTAGCCATAGTAATTGTTGATCAAATTGAATAATAGAAGTTGTAACTCCTTCCTTGGTGATTGAGGTTTCACCCTTTTAACAAAAAGAGAGAGAAAAGAAACACAAAAATGACATTGAAAACTAGTATAGCGTGTAAATAATGAAATAAAGGGTGGTGATGATAGAGGAAGAAGAGAAATTGGGAACTTGAAATGATCAAATCAATGAAATGGTCCATGGGTAGAAAACCCCTCCAGAGGAAGTTGGCTAAAGAGTGTTCTAGGATGTTACTTGTAGTGCTTCAAGAAAGGGGAGTCACTAATTCCCAAATGCTATCCCACCTTACCCCTAGCCTACATTTCAATCTGAAAAAATACCTTTGAGATCTTCGTTCGTGTCATGTTTGAATCATTCATTGGAAAATAAGGGCAAGCCTATGGATTAGTGCTTATGCATGAAATCATCTTTGTGAGAGTGAGCGTTCAAATTAATTCCCCTTACGCATCTTGTGGTGATT
>JBDJHY010258755.1:0-10538 GCA_039654485.1 Withania somnifera
CACTTATCCCTTTTCGGTTGTACAATACGTGCCATTGCCCTAGTTTCTTTGATTGCTCTTTACTTTACTTATGTTTACTTTTTCCTAGTGGGTGTACTCTTGGTTTTTCGAATACTATCCATTTTAATTAATCATCGAGTTGTCTCATTCATGGGTGTATCGTGTATGTTGATTTGTTTTTTGGTTTTGGATTCGAATTAGATTAATTGAGATTATCATGAATTGTAGGTAGATTCTATTGATTCTTGATAATTCGATTTATTTAAATCAAATTTGCATATCTTTTATTTTTGTAATTTTTTCATTGATACGCATTGAGATCCCTCAGATTATATGATATGCCCACGATCCGAAGGATCTTGATCCATATCGATGAACAAAATACAGAAATAAAAGATATGCCAATTCGATCCAAATCAATCGAAATCCACCAAAATTCATGATAATCTCAGTCAATCTAATTCAAATCCAAAACCAAACACTCGATACACTCGCGAATGAGACAACTCGATGATTGATTAAAATGAATAGTAGTCGAACAGCCAAGAGATATACTCACTCTTAGCTATTTGGCATGTAACTACGAGATTGATAGATTGAGAATCCACCCAAGCTATAATCAACTAAACTTGATATGGCTAAGCTACACTCAATACTTGAGTAAACTCTCAAGTCATCAAAAGTAAAACTTATGCCAAAATTGAAAGACAAGGTATTTATGTTACTTTGACTTTCAATAATTACTATTAGGCCTAGAAGTGACCTAATGTGAATAGGTTCTACAACTTTGAGTTCCTTTAAAATAGGTCCCCAAAGTTTTCCAATGTCCTTTGATTGCATTTTGAGCGATTCTCTAAACATGTATTTGCCTCCTTTGGCCCTCAATTGTGCATTTTAAGGCTCCAGTTAGTGCATCCATAGAATCCATTACTTGGGAAGTCATGGATAGACCTTGAAGTATAGGTATAGTATGATTGGTGCTTTTCTGGGTGTTAACAGGTCATCCATAAGTGAACGGGTCACCTAGGAGGACTCCCAAGTAGTCGACACATAAGTGGGATACCCCAAAAGTGCTTTTAATTACTTTACTTTATGGGCCCACGTTAGGGGTTAATTATGTAATAGTTAGGCTAAGTGTATAAAATATTTTGTTTGATAGTGTTTTGAGCATTATGACTTGATCTCCTAGTGTTTTAGAGTCGTATTGTCAAAATTGAGTCAAATTTGGGTTGTTTGCTATTTCCACCACTGAAGGCCAAATTGAAGTCTATTGAATGGATTTAAAGTGATAAAATTTATTTACAAGTGATTCTCATGCTACAAGGAACCTGAATCTCAAGTTTCATGAGAACTAAAGAAGATTTGCATGAGTTGTAAATTTGGATTTTTTCTTGTTCATCACCTTCATAGTTCTCAGATTTTGGTCTTCACATTGTAGTTTAATTGGTATGAATTCGAATCTATAAAGTATTGATAATTACTTTTCATAGTAAGAGGAGCTTAGGGTTTAATTTTTGTGAGATTTGGTGGCAATTTGATGTTGGTTGATTTTGGGCGTTCAAAGTTCATCACCTTCATAATTTCCAGATTTTGCACTTTAATTTGATTCTATCTTTTTGGTTTGAGGTTCTAAAAGTGTTGGGGATTATTTCTCATAACGAGAGGAGTTTGTGGTTCAAATTTAGAGAAGTTTGTAATTGATTTGAAGGAGTTTCAAATTTTGAAGTTTATCATCCATGGCGTTCTTTAAGGTCTGAGGATGGTGGTTAACTGGGTCTTAATTTAGGTTAAAATTGGGTGCTTAAACCTACTGGCATTTGTCCTCCTAGTTGAAATTATTTGGACTTTGAAATTTAGTACAAATCTGAGCTTGTTTGAGGGTGACTAAAAATTTGAAATTTCAAGTGTTCCTTTGAGTTCTTCAAATCTTCATGGGAAGAAGATGAACAAGAGTGGTGTTTGATCTATTTCCCTTCATCCAAGTTGTTCAAAATGTGTTTAGGTACCAAGAGTTAGTTAAGGATAGGGGAAAAAGAGTCAAAACAAGTGAAATGTGCAAGTGAAAATCAAGTCAAGAAAAACTCGGTTTAGGCTGTCCACTTGGTGAGTAACGACTTGCCTTAGGACTCCTTAACGAGCCATCAATAGATTGATGAGCCTTCACTCAAGATTAATCCAAGTTTTTCTCTTGACCACTTGAGGCCATGTTTTTTCCAGTCGACGACCAACTCTAGCCCTCTCTTGACGAGTTATCAACATCTTAACAAGCTGTCATCAACATTAAAGACAAGTCGTCAAGCCAAGAGAAGTGATACAGTGTATTCTTTAGAAAAAGACTATCCCTTGCCATCTTGATGAGTCATCAGCTGTCTGATGAGGTTTCACCAATTCTAAACCTAAGTCATCCTCACCTAAAGATTGGGAAGTTTCAAGCCGAGTTGACGAGCAAGTCTTGATGAGCCGTCAACTTTGAGTCCAAGGTTCAACAATATTCTAAGGTTTGATCAATTGATTCCTACCCCTGAATCTTAATTTCTTTTCCCTCTTCTCTAAATAGAACTCCTCCACTAATAAATACTATTATTAGTTTGTACTTGTGATTATTAGATTGAATTCATGTCCGTTTTTTTCTTGGGCTTTTCTTTCATTCTTTTCTCATTTTACTTCATAGTATTTTCTTGTTTCTAGCCCGGTCTTTTATTGTTTGTCCTTTTTTTGAGTCAACAAAAATCCATTCCTCCATAAAATATAAGCAACCTTGTAAAGTGATTGACCAAGTTAGTTCTCTATCAACTTTGGAAGGACGCCTTAGGTACGTTGAGTGATTTCAAAACGAGAGGCATGAGGATTATAAAACTAACTTGCTTGCTGAGTTTTGTAGGTCCATAAGATGGAAATGTCATCCGTCAATTTGGATTATGCTTATGATGACATGAGTGAGTATGAAGGAACTTATGATTATGAGAAAGATTTTTATGAGGACCATGATGGTTCTCGTGGATATGATGAAGAAATTCATGAGTTTGAGTCCTATATGACAAAGATAGTTCAAGTTATAATGGTGTCTTCCAAGAATGGGAGTCTGTAGAAACTTGTGAGGTTGACTTTTCACCCTCATCTTGTGCTCTTTTCTACCCAAGACAAAGGAGAATAGATGTGGGGTGGAAACCAAAGAGAGATAATCATATGGACCAAAGGAGGAGAGTAACACCTACTTCTGATATACAACCCATGCTTCTTATCCTAATCCCGAAACTTCTTGTTCACTACATAGAAATGGGGAATTGGGTAGGTTAAGGGGTTCAACAAGATATGGGAGTAAGGTCAGCCCAAGGTTTCAATAAATGCATGTCCTAAAGAGACACATGTTTAGAACTAATATGAGTGTAAATGGTTGTGAGGGGTTTTTTCTTGAAATTAATGATTATGTCATTAACAACTATATTACTCCTCATGCAACTAAATGGTTGGGACTACCTTGACTTATGAATAAAAGCCCTTATATGTTTCAAGGACATTGAATATATAGAAGAGTGAAGGTGCATTTTTCACTTGAAGGATATGAAGAAATGGTTTGGTGTGATATTCTTCCATTGAAGGATTGTCAAATAATTTTGGGAAGTCCTTGGTTCTAAAACCATTGAATCCCCTATATGCAAGATTGGTACAACTATATAGTGTAATTCTAGGGGAATCTTTCATTCTCATCATTGCCTACTGTTTACTAAGAGGGATGGTCAATTCACATGAGAAAAGATTGATTAAAAATACAAAGACTTTAAAAGGTGTCTTGACAAACTTTTTCATGTGAGGTTTCTACTAAGGAGACAAATAAAGAATATGATATCTCAACTCTTTGTGCAACCAAATAGAAGCTTGACATGAATGGGTCTTCCAACCCTTCACTCGGGATCCTTGACATTCATCCCAACTCCAAAAAAATGATAGAAAAATATTGAGAGGAGTAAGGGAGTGATATGTGACAATCCTAGAGAGAAAAAATGAGAGGTTGTGTGGAGTGAAATAAGTGGGTTGTCATGCACTTTCACTAACTTTTCTTTTTCTTCTAGTTGTGTTAACTCTTGTTTAAGGATTCTTGGAAGCAAGCCTAGGAGGAGCCTCAACATGCCAAAATACATGAGGCTCATGGAAGATTTTTAAAGGAGCAAATGTGCTACAAATATGGCCATCGAGATAAGGAAAATTCTTGTGAGCTAAAAGGTAACAAAGCTAAACCTTACACTTGTGTGGCTACTAGCCAGATGGATGTAGGTAATTACTTATGAATTTTTGAGCCTAATGAGCCTTTTCCTTATGATACCCATGGTCGAATTTTGTTGCATGATATTTATAAAGTTATGGGTAACCAAAAACTTGTTAATCCAATAAATGACTGGACTGGCTCTCCTTGTGAGATCAATTTAATTCCACCTAGTGTTAGTACTCACAACTTTGAAGGAAATGCACTACCATATGGGAGGCATGAAACTTTGGGTGACAATAATGTTGACTTGCTTGAGTATTTTTGGGGCCTAAGTGGTTAGTGTCTTGGTAAATATTCTTCCAATTGCAATTCCTTTTATGATACCCCTCCCTTATTTGATCAATATGAAATGAATTGCTTGACCTATGTAAAATGTTGAGTTGTGATTCATTTGATGATAATGGTGATTTGTGTCAAATTAGGAATCCTCACCTTGAGGATGTTATTCTAAGATAGTTGGTCCTAAGTGTGGCAAGATTGTGTGTGAAGCCTTTGAACTTGTAATTCCACAAACTAGCATGTTCATTGCAATGATCAACTTGATGATGACAATGATCCACTACATAAGGGATTGGATAATATGCATAATGAACCCGATTGTAGTGAAGGAGTTACTAAAGTTGATCATGGGAATAGTTATGTAGAGTGCTTAAATATTGATCCTTATTCCTTGAATATTGATTCCCTTCCCCGTTCTTATCAAAAGAATTATGATTTGCGATTTCAATGATAATATTCTATTTGATGACTATATAGCTATAGAAGATGTACCTAGTAGGGTGTGTTGTGCTGTTAGACATATAGCCTCTTTCGGGGGTTATATATTATTTAACAACCCACTATAGTATGATGACACACTTTCCAATAATGGAACCCTCTCCTTTGGGGTTGGTAGTACATTAATTGGGAAGGTTGGTGTCCAAAGAAAGGTATAATTGTGCTCTAATTGCTACTCCACTATGGTGTGATCTCATATTTGGAAAATCCCACGAGTTTCTTGACCTAACAAGCACCTCTTTCCATGAGAATACAATAGATGAAGTCTATTTGAAAAACACCTTTCTATATTACCTATTTGCATATGATGATCTTTGTGTTTGTGTGGAGGTTTATTGTATGCAACTAGGGTTACCAATGGGTATTCTTTTAACCGAAGTGCTTGTTATTCTTTCCAATTTGACCCTAGAGATGACTTTGTGTCACAACCTAGAAATCGAGATGTGATGGCATCTATACCCTATCTGTAGACAAGCCTAAGCCATGGGCCAGTACCAAGAACCAAAATAAAATAGAAATGGACATGAAAATAAGAAATAGATACTTAACATGGAAATTCACAATCAAAACTAACTCCTCAGTAGTCCTAAAGGATCCAAGTCCGATATTGAGGGAAAGGTAAAGCCTCCCCAAAGAAGCTTTTACCTAAGGTGAAACCACTTTTTCCCCAAGACTAAAGAAGGTAAACGAGGATTATAAGTTTTAAAAGTTTTTTTCCTTGCTTAAAAACTTATCCATCAACATTATTGTAATCGATGTGTCGATGCAAATGCTGGGCTACACCCGATTATGAAGGAGTTGGTGCAAAAAACTGATGTTTGGATTTTGAGACCATTGAGGTCTCACACTATTGTAGTGCCATAGTGATCAATACTTCTGTGGTCAAGAAGAAAGATCTGGGTGCATTTATAATCCCATGCACAATTGGTTTTATGACTTTTCTATGGCCCTATGCAATTGTGGAGCAAGTATCAATCTTATATTGTATGCTATCTATAAAAAATTAGGCTTGCGCATACAAAAACCAACCACCATAAGGATACTAATGGTAGATCGGTCGATTAAGCGACCCATCAACATCTTGTTTGATCTATTGGTCAAAGTTGATAAATTCATAGTTACAACCGATTTTGTGGTACTTGATTGTGAGGTTGACCTTGAAATTCCGATCATTTTGGGGAGACCCTTCCTTACTATGGGAACGGTACTTGTTGATGTGGAAATTGAGGAGCTCAAGTTTAAAGTGAATAATGAAGAAGTGACCTTCAATGTGTGCAAGTCCATGAAACAACCAAATGATTTCCATGTTGTTGCAGTAGTTGATGTTGTAGATGAGGCGGTGGAACAGATGATCGAGGTGGAGAGCCTTGGTGAGTCTCTTGCACTTGTGTTTTTGAAATATGAGGGAGAGGAGTTCACATATTATGATGAGTTTATGGAATCATTACAAGGGTTTGAGTCCTACTTAAGGAACCCAAGAAAATTGGATCTTGATTTGAAAATAGGGCTAGCCCACCGATAAAACCCTCTATTGATGAACTACCAAAGATTGAGTTAAAAGTCCTTCCCAATCAGTTGCAATACCTTTATTTGGGAAGTAAAAACCCATTGCTCGTGATTATTTCATCATCCTTGATGGAGTGTAAAATTGAATCATTTGGGTCAGTTTTGCAAAAAATTATCAGCTATCAGATGGTCAATGGAGACTATTATTTGTATTCCACCAGACATTTGTACCCATAAAATACAATTAGTCCCCCAAGCCAGCACAAGTGTTGAATATCAAAAAAGGCTAAATGATCCTATACAGGGGTGATGTATCCAATCTCAAGCAGTTCTTGGGTGAGCCCCATGCAATGTATGCCTAAAAAAGAGAGAGTTACGGTGGTCAAAAATAAAAGGAATGAATTAGTTCCCTTGAGACCCGTCACAGGTGGAGGATATGCATGAATTACCGTAAACTAAATTCTTTCACCAAGAGAGATCATTTCCCAATGTATTTTATAGATCAAATGTTTGACCGATTAGAAGGAAGAGTGTGGGACTATTTCCTTGATATCTATTTCGGCTATAATGAAATTGCAAAACCCCCGGAGGATCAAGAGAAAATCACCTTCAATTATCCCTACGACACATTTTTCTTTCGGAGAATGTCATTCGGTGTATGTAATGCCCCTGCCACTTTTTAACATTGCATGTTGTAAATTTTCTCTGACATGGTTGAAGATATCATCGAAGTCTTCATGAATGACTTCTTGGTGGTTGGTTATTTATTTGAGGAGTGTATTAATCATCTGAGCATGGAATTGAAAAGATGTATTGAGAATAATTTGGTTCTCAATTAGGAGAAGTTTCATTTTATGGTTAAGGAGGGAATCGTGCTTGGGCACAAGATTTCTGAAAAAGGTATCCAAGTTGATCAATCCAAACCTGATGTGATCTCAAATTTTCCACCGTCGACAACTGTTAAAGGGGTAAAAAGTTTCCTTGTACATGCTGGCTTCTATCGCCGCTTCATCAAAGATTTCTCCAAATTTTCTCTCCCATTGTGCAAGCTTCTTGAAAAGGAAATAAAGTTTGAGTTTAATGAAAACTGTTTGAAAGCCTTTGAGGCACTAAAATAGAAGCTTACCGTCGCTCCAATCATGGTGGCTCCAGATTGGTCCGTTCCATTCAAAATCATGTGTGATGCTAGAGGGATGGATCTTGGGGTAGAGTTGGGCCAAAATAAAGTCAAATTGTTTGATCTGGTGTATTATGCAAGTCGTACCATGAATTTAGCCCAACAAAATTATACAATCATAGAACAAGAGCTTCTAGCCTTGGTGTACAAGTTTGAGAAATTTAGGGGTGCTAAGGTGATTATGCACATGGGTCATTCAGTTATACGCTATTTGATATCTAAGAAGTAGTCCAAACCATGCTTGATCAGGTGGATACTCCTTTTGCAAGAGTTTAATTTTGTGGTCAAGGACAGGAAGGGCTATCAAAACCAAATAGCGGATCACTTGTCAAGGTTGGAGTTGGCCATGAATGAACATGAACAAAATGGGGAAATCAATAAGGCATTCCCCGATGAGAAATTTATAATTCTTGTAAATGGTGAAGTCTTATGGTACTTTCAAAAATTTTGTAGTATGTGGGGAGTTTCCAAGTGGAATGGACTCCCAAAGGAAGAAAAAGTTTGTGAGGGATACTTGGTGGTATTTCTGGGATGAGTCATACTTGTTCTACTTGTGTGCTGATGGGATGACCCGGAGATGTGTTTTAAATTTTAAATCAAAGGCTATTATCAAGCAATGTCATGCCTCACCAATTGGGGGTCATCATGGACCCATACGGACTTCCCATAAAGTCATTCAAAGTGGTTTATATTGTCCTTCCATTCAATAAGATGCTGCAGAATTTGTTAAGGTATGTCATAGGTGTGAAATACATGGTGGCATCACTCGAAGGATGGGATGCCAATGAAGCCAATCCTTGAAGTTAAGTTATTTGATGTGTGGGCCATTAATTTTATGGGACTGTTTGTGATATTCTATGGAAATAAATACATATTTGTGGGAGTTGACTATGTGTCAAGGTGGGTGGAGCCTTTCACCTTACCCAACAATGAAGGTAGAAGTGTGACTCAATTCTTAAATCAAAACATTTTTAATTGGTTCGAGAGGCCCTGAGCTATTATTAGTGATGGTGCGTCACACTTTTGCAACAAGATGTTTGAAGGGATGCTTATTAAATATGGGGTGAAATACAAAATCACAACTCCGTATCATCCCCAAGCAAGCAACCAGGTAGAGGTCTCAAACTGCGAGGTGAAGAACATATTGGAAAAAAAGGTTAGTGCGAATGAGTAGGATTGTTCTAAAAACTAGATGACTCCTTATGGGATTATAGAACCTCCTACAAAACACCTATTGGCATGTCACCGTTTCAGATGGTGTATGGTAAATCTTGCCACTTACTGGTTGAGTTGGAACACCATGCCTATTAGGCTTTGAGCAAGCTAAATCTTGATCAAGATGTGGAAGCTGAGAACCGGTTTCTATACTTGAATGCCATGGATGAATTTCGGTTGAGGGCTTTTGAAAGTTCGGTCGTATACAAAGAGAGAATGAAAAGGTGGCATGAAGCCAAGATTTTGAAATAGGAGTTCTTCCCAGGTAAAGACGTTTTGTTGTATAATTCAAGGATCAAACTCTTCCTGGGAAAGCTGAATCAAGGTGGTTGGCACCTTTCAAAGTATTGACGACATTCCCTAGTGGTGCGGTTATGATAAGGGGAATGATGGTTCCCAATTCATTATCAATGGATAATGGCTAAAGCATTACTTGGTGGGGGAGCCCGTAAAATGCAAGATTGATATGATCCGCTTGACTGGAGCTTGGTTAAGTTTGTAAACCACGTCATGAAAAGAATTTAAATACGGAGCTTGTTGGGAGGCAACCACAGTTTTGATTTTTTTTGCATTTTCTTACTAATTTATGTTGAGTGTGTGCAGGATTGGGAAATTGGAGGAGTAGAGACACAACTCTGCGAAACTGTCAAATAAGGCGATCACCGCTATGTTAGACGACAGTCCAATGTAAGGCTTTGTGGTGAAGGAATATTCAGTGTCTAATATACTACCAAAGACAATGGACCGCCGTCCCAAATGGAGGTCATATGCTATGAAATCCAAGCACACTTCCTTGAATGGCGGTGCCCAGGTATAGACAGCAGACCGCCTTCTTGAATAGTGGTCAAACATGGTGGTCACTTATACCATCTTGTCGAGTCATTTTATATACTTTAATGGTTATATTTTTAGTTCCTATTTAAACAAACCATCCCTCCACTTTAACCCGTTCATACCACTCACCTTTACAACAAATTCTTTTATTTTCTAAGTCAAGAACTATAATGACCCTCATGGTCATTTATGATAAATATGTGACGTTTTGCATTCTAGAGAATTTTTTTAGTTTCCTATGACTTATTGGGACCGGTAGTTTGGATCCTTGGTGACTCGATTGAGAAATATCTCAAATTTCTTATTATAGAGCCTAAAACTAGTACTCATTGACCAAAGTCAACTTTTCTTCAAGACAAGATTGGATTAAATTCCGACAATTCTATTAGCTCCAGAATGCCAAACAAAGTCAAGATTGACTTTAAGTTTATGTTTTGGAGTTTTCATTTATAATTTATGCCAATTTGCGAAATTTAGTTAAGTTCATGGCCTAAAGTGGAGTGGGGATGGGATTTTGGTGTTAGAATATTAGATCAGAATTTTAATGCTTCCATTAACTCCAGAATGGTGAACTTAGGTTAGGTTAACCATTGGTATGCTTCTCAAGGTGTCTGTGCTCGATTCGAGTCATTTTGTGAAAAGTTAGAAACTTTTTAGCTTTGGTTAGGGCTTGGTAGGGGGTTGTTTTTGCTCAAACGACCTCCGATATCATTTTTGTTGATTTCATTGTAGTCCAAAATATGTTTTCCACTCAAAATACATAAT
>JBDJHY010258776.1:0-10538 GCA_039654485.1 Withania somnifera
AATACTGGAGTGGTAGCTGTTATTATACGAGAATTCTACCAAGGCCAAGTGTCTATCACAACTACCTCCAAAATAAAAAACATAGGCATGCAACATATACTGAAGTACCTAAATGGTCCTCTTGGTCTATCCATCTGTTTGTAGGTGGAACGTTGTGCTCAAATCAACCTCTGTACTCAACTTTCTCTGAATCGATCTCCATAACCATGAGGTAAATTGTGTGCCCCGATTGGATATGATAGATACCAGTACTTCATGAAGTCTAACTACCTTACAGACATACAACTTAGCCAATCTCTATACACCCCAAGTCGAATGAGTTGGTAGAAAGTAAGCTTACTTGGTCAACCAATCCATGACAACCCATATGCAATCAAATTCTCTAGAAATATGGGGAAGGCCTGTGATGAAGTCCAAGTAATCTTCTCCCATTTTAACTCAGGGATAGGGAGCCTCTGCATCTCACCGCTCGACCTCTAGTGTTCGAACTTTACCTATTGTTAGTTCTAGCACCGAGACATAAAGGATGCAATAAACCTCCTTACCTCGCAACCATTAATGCTACCTCAAATCGCGATACACCCTCGAAATACCTGGATGGATAAAGTACCTTGAGCAGTGGGCCTCACGCAGCAATGTCTGAACCAGATCACCATCCCTCGGAATATCAAGGCAGCCATGAACCTATAATATACCTTTAGTATCTATGCTATCCCAATCAAAATCACTTGATAGAACCCTCTCCCTAAACTGAACTAGATGTGGGTCCTCATACTGAAGCAATCAAATGTAGCCAATCAAAGACAATCTGGGATCAATATGAGCAATTACTCGCTCTGGCACTGACAGATCCAACCTAACCATTATGTTGGCCAAGAACAGCACATCCCGAGCTAGCGATCTCTCAAGAATAGGTACTGCAACTTGGCTACCTAGACTCACCACCTTCAAGCTCAAGGAGTCAGCAATGACATTAGTCTTGCCCGGATGGTAGAGAATAGTCAATTCGTAGTCCTTCAAGAGCTCAACCCACCTCCGTTGCATAAAGTTAAGCTCCTTCTGACTCAAAATATACTACAAGCTGCGGTGATCAGTGAATACCTTGCAGTGGACCTCATATAGGTAATGCCTCCAGATCTTAAGCGCGAAAACTACCGCTGCCAACTCTAAATCATGGGTGCGGTAGTTTCTCTCGTGATCCTTTAGCTGCCTTGATGAATATGCTATGATATGGCCATGCTGTATCAAAATGCAACCCAGACCAACACCTGAAGCATCACAATACACAGTAAATGGCTGGCCCTCAACAGGTAGAATAAGAACCAGAGCGGTAGTCGGCGACACCTTTAACCTCAAAAAACTGGCCTCATACTCAGTTGGACCACTGGAAAGGCACATCCTTCGGTGTCATTCTAGTCAAGGGAGCTGCAATGGAAGAGAAAATCTTAACCAAATAATGGTAATACCCTGCTACCCCACGAAGCTATGAATCTCAGTGATGGATGTCATTCGAGGCCAATCACAAACTACTGCAAACTTAACCAGATCAACACTAAGACCGGCATTCGATACCATATAGCCTAGAAAGGAGACGGAACCTACAAAAAACTCACACTATGAGAACTTGGCATAGAGTCACTTAGTCTTCAGATTCTGCAACATAATCCTTAGATGGCTCTCATGCTCAACTCGACTTAGCGAGTATACTAGTATATCATTGATAAAGACAATAACAAATGAATACATATAAGGTTGAAATACTCGAGTTATCAGATCCATGAAAGTTGCAGGGGCATTACTAAACCCAAAAGACATTATTAAAAACTTGTAAAGCCCGTACCTCATCCAAAAAGATGTCTTGGGGATATCATCAGCCCAATCCCTCAATTGGTGGTAGCCAAACCTCAGATCGATCTTAGAGAACACCATGGCTCCCTGAAACTAATCAAACAAATCATCAATACGAGGCAGATGATATTTATTCTTAATAGTTACCTTGTTCAACTGCCAAATAATCAATACACTTTAGCAGGGACCTGTCTTTATTTTTAATAAACAACACCGGAGCACCCCATGATGATACACTAAGACAGATAAAACCCCTATCAACAAACTTCTACAATTGAACACTCAACTCACAAAACATAGTCGGCGTCATATAATATAGAGGAATGGAAATGGGTCTGGTGTCCGACTCAACCTCTATAGAAAAATCTATATACCGCTTAGGTGGAAGGCCAAGCAAATCAGCAGGGAAGACATCAAAAAACTCACTAACGATCGTTACAGTCTCAAGGAAAGAGACTTATCACTAACATCTCTAACGTGGGCCAAATAAGAATAACAACCTCGAGCGACAAGTCTACGGGATTGATAATAAGAAATAACCCGAACCAAAGAACGGCTAGTAGGACCGCGCCACATTATAAGGGGTACACCAGATACAGATAAGGTCACGGTCTTGGAATAACAATCCAGGACCACACGATAAGAGGACAGTAAGTCTATGCCCAGAATCGAATCAAAACCTAACATAGCAGCTCAATCAAATCAACATATGCGTCGTGACCCTAAATAGTCACCAGTCACGACCTGTATACCTAATCCACCACAAGGGCTGCACCCACTGAGGTAGATAAACTCAAGGGTGTAGGCAACAACTCACTATCAACACCCAATATTAAAGCAAAATAAATAGAAATGTAGGAGAGGGTGGAACCCTGATCAAACAAATTCAGTGTAGAAAACCAAATACAGAAAATATACTGGTAACAACCACATCGGAGGCCTCAGCCTCGGCCTTGTCAGGAATAGCATAAAGCTAGCACTGCTCCCCCCTCCCGCTGTGCAACCAAGTCCCTACCTCTACCTCTGGCTATGAGGCCCCTCCCCTTGCTCCGTAATTAGCTGGTGGCCCACCTCTAACTGGTGGCACTGCCTGCAATGGTTGTAAGGTAACGCTGCAGCCTGAGAGACCCTACACTAGGGGAAAACTCCCTCATAATGTCCCTAGCCCCCACACTCATATCAAATATCAACTCCTTAAACTGGCTACAGAAACCCTTGGCAAAACCCCACAAACTCGAAACTAGGCCCCTGAAAAGTTGGCTTCTCATCCCACTACTGGAGTTCTGGTACTGTCAGCTCGGCTGGAATCTCTAGTTAAAATCACGACCCTCTGACCTGGACCTTAAAAACCCGCCCTGATGGCACTACCTCTTTTCGCAACCCCCTTGGGACTGGTGAGTCAAGATCTCTATACGATGAGCATGGTCAAAAACATTGAAAAATGACTTCTGTAACACCAGAAGTAACTCAACATATCCTTATAAATCAGGCCTCATTCCACGGTGAAGCAGAGAATCCGCTTCTCCTTAGAAGATATTAGATTTCCAACAGTCTTGATAAATTAATAAATCGAGCCTCATACACTAGGACTTTATTGAACCCTGTCTCAATCCCTCAAACTATGACCACGATGCCTCACAGAGACTCCAAGGTACATATTGGGTTAGAAATGCCTCTCTAAACTGTCCCTAGGTAGGCGGAGCTGACCCTAGCGGTGTACGATCTCGAAATATCTACCACCATCAACTGGCGGCACCCTCAAGCAGATAGGATGTGAAGTCTAACCTGTGAGAATCTAAGAGCTCTAATGTCTGAAGGAGCTCCTCATAAAAAGTAACAAACTCGTGGGGGTCCTGCCTCTGTGCTCCTAAAAAATCTGGCGGGGGCAACTCGCAGCAAATGGTCTAACATCTTTCGCACCTCAAATACGGGTACAATATGAGCTAATGTTGGTGCAGGGGAAGTAGTAGTAGTCTAAAGTGGTGCAATCGGTGGTACTGTTAGTGGTGGTGGCTTTGATACCACTCTATCACAACCCAAAATCTCAGGTTATGATGACGTCTATGACCCTCCTATAGACAAGCCTAATCCTAAAGCCCAGAGCTACGCGCAATGAGATATAAACTCTTATGACAATAAATGCAGCAAGGAAAAAAATAAACAATACATAAAGAATGAAAGCCAAAAGGAAATCATACATAACCCAACTCCCAAAACCTAGTGCAAGTGGAATATGGAGTTACTATACAGAATATATCGTAAGACACAAAATACAAGCTAACTCTTGTAAAAGATAATAGAATATAGGACCTGATATGGACTAAATAAAGCAAGACAAAGTCAAGGAAACAACAGTCGGCTCGGACAGTAAAGCTCACCATAATCTCCACAAATCAACTAGACTACCTCGTACAATCACGATGTCTCTGATAACCCCTGTCGATATCTGTACCATGAAAAAAGGTACAGAAGTGCAGCACGAGTACCAAACAAGGTACCCAGTAGACATCATTGGTCGATTGGTTAAAATAAAATACGAGTAATAAAAGTGAGGAAGTAAAGAAGGATAGTAAGAGTAAAGAAATAGTAATAAAATAATAAAACTACTAATCAGCAAAGGAGTAAGATGTCGAATGTTCTATAATAGATCTACAAGAACTAAACATAGTAGATGCAGTCTATAGAGACCAATATTTGAAACCCAAAACAAAGTAAGAAAACATACCTATGATTCTGCTCAGTCAAACCCTACTAATCATGATACCATATACGTATGAACCACGAATAAAGATCGAAACAGATGAATGCTGCTAAATAAGGAATAAAAAGTAAGCACACAAAAACCTATTGGCGTCCCATACCACGTGTAAGTACAAATAGCATAGTAGAACATACCTAGCACCCCATCCTATCGGTAAGCACAAACAGCACAAAAAAATCCATCGTGACTTCCCCATTAATCCCATTGAGCATACACCATACTAAGGAAAATACACATGGGCGCATGAAAGTAAAGTAGAACTGTACCATCGGACACACACACCCTGTCATTGTCAATCATTAATAATGAACACATATCCCCGGTCAGTGTCAATCATCAAATACAGACTCACAACCCCTATCAATGTCAATCATCAACATTGGACACACACACCCTGTCAGTGTCAATAATCAACATCAGACACACACCCCTTATTAGTGTCAATAATCAACATCGGACACACACCCTCTGTCAGTGTTAATAATCAACATCAGACACACACACCTTGTCAATGTCAATAATCAGGGCCTTGCCCTCAAAACATTAGTGCAAAGTCTTTAGCCCAAATAGTATATATAGAAGGGTATCAACACAGCAACAACAATAAGACAAATAACAATGGATATGGAAAGTAAACAAAGTATAGGATCAACCAAATGCCACCAGCTAAGAGCGCATCATACCACACTCTTTGGGTAATAAGCTAATGTGGTTCCTGAGGTCAGCGACCTCCACAAGGTGGGACAAGACCCGGGCAGGAAACACTTCACCATCTATGCCCTCTCAAGGGCCCTCAAAATCCAACAAGAATATCAATATAAAAACAATGATTAACCTAAATAACCTAGCCCACACTACTGGCTATATCATAAGAAAAATAATATCAACCCAGTCTATAAAGCATAAAATAAACCTAGCCTACATAGATGCCGGTGAAAATCCCCGTTGTGGGCACATGGTGAACCCAAAGCTCCAACACAGTCAATACCACCCAAAACTAAACATATTACAAGTCTAGGGATCAAAATATGAACAATAAGACCCATATTACAAATAGTAACCCAATTCAAAAAGTGGGCCCCACATCCTAGAAAAATAAACTAAATATACCAGCGCATAGCCCTCATCTCGGGGTACTCATGTTCCAAAACTGAGCTTAAGGAGATGAAGAATCCAAAGGTAAAACTAGGTCAAAAATAATTAAAAAAAAACATTTTGCACTATTAAAGAAAAGAAGAAACAATGAGAATTACCCAAAAAACCAAGAATCGTAAACTCCCACGATTACCCTTGCACCTCCCTACAACTCCCCTAGACTTAAATCACCCCAAACTAGCTCCGAAACCCCAAACACAAGCCAAGAAATGAAATGCCAATAGCTGGAAATTAAATGGGGTGATGCCTTATTTATAGACCTCAAGGGGTAGCTGGGGTACCCTTTTGGCCACAAGCATGACCTTGCTGAGGTGACTGCCTGTGCATTGGGGAGATGTTCGCTAGGGCAGCCCCTTGAGCATAGAGGTGACCTCACCAGGAAACCCAAGGGCCGCTGGGTGGTCTATGACCAGTAGCAAATAAGGCAAAATGGGGAAAACTCAAAGGGGTCTAAAAAAAGCATCCGGATTCCAATTCGAACAAAACAAAAGTGCATGTTGGGTGGAAAACACATGACAGATTCAACATAATTGAAAAAACAACTATTTGAGGATGTTTAAGCAAGAAAGACCCCGAACCCAAAAGGATCAAAAAGGAGCCTAACTAAGGACTTCTATAAACCTACTCAAAACAAGCTTGGGCACCCCGAGAAGCAAACCAATAACTCAAATAGCCCAAACTTGATATCTAGAGCTTACACAATTGGTGGAATCTTGATCCAATGCTCCGATCATCAAAAGAACACCCAGGCTCCAAAATGAAATTTGGCTGGGCTGAATTTCCACAAATCATCCGAAACTCAAAACAAAATGCCAAGGACATGGACTTAAGGTACATCTAGACCAAACTCGGAATGCTAACAAAACTATCAGAATTCAATTCTGAGCACATTTACTACTAGTTCACTCTTTAGTTCCACTATTTCAAAACTGAAACTTCAAAATAGGAAAACTGATATATCAAGTAAATGAGTCACCAAGGCACCAAGCTACCGGTCCCAGTAAGTCATAAATGACTTAAGGTAACTACTAAATAGCTCTAAGCATAAGAAAAATGAAATTTAAGAAAATTTACAAGCCGTTCATTACACTAATGACCCTACATCCTTTATGGACTAGATGACTCAAGAGTTCTTACTCTATTTGGGCTCATTTGTGATTGTTTTCATCGATTACATATTGTATTACTCGCAGTGTCGAGCTGAGCATAAGGATCACCTAAGAGTTGTGTTGTATACTTTGAGGACTGAGCAACTCTATGCTAAGTTCTCAAAGTGTGGGTTTGGCTAGGTTCTATTTCCTTCTTGGGCCACATGGTGTTAGGTGTTATCGATGTTAGTGTCGATCCAACTAAGGTTGCAATAGTTTTTGATTGTCCTTAATCTACTTCCATCATTTAGATTTGTAGCTAGCTTGGGTTGGTAGGGTATTATCGTTATTTTATTTAGGGTTTCTCCTCTATTTTAGCCCCTTGACTAGACTGATGCGGAAGGATGTGCCCTTTCAGTGGTCATCTGAGTATAAGTCCAGCTTTTTGAGGCTGAAGGAGTTGCTGACTACCACTCTGGTTCTTGTTCTACCAATTGAGGGCCAGCCTTTTATAGGGTATTGTGATGCTTTGGGTGTCGTTTTGAGTTATGTTCTAATATATCAGGGCCATGTTATAGAATATGCATCGATTTAGTCAAAGGATCATGAGTGCAACTACCTCACCCATGATTTGGAGTTGGCGGCGGTGGTTTTCACGCTTAATATCTAAAGGAACTACTTATATGGAGTTCACTATAAGGTATTCACTAATCACCATGAGTCGGAAGGAGCTTAACTTGAGGCATAGGAGATAGGTTGACCTCCTGAAGGACTAAAATTTAAGTATTCTCTACCATCTTGAAATCACTAACGTGGTTGCTGATGGCTTAAGCCGAAAGGTGCTGATTTTGGGTAGCCTAGTTTCACTTCCTATTTCTGAGAGATTGCTGACTTGGGATATTGAGTCCTTGGACACCATGATGATTAGATTGGATCTTTTAAAACAAGAGTGGATTATTGCACATATTGAGTCCATACTATCCCTAATTGATCAGATCTGTTAGTGCCAATACGAGGACCCAAATCTAGTTCAGCTGTGAGAGAGGGTATTATTGGGTGATTTTGATTAGGCTAGTGTAGAATTTGATGGTATGTTATGTTTTCATGGTTTCCTTGCTTTTCTGAGGGTTGGTGATCTGATTCATACCTTGTTGTGTCAGGCCCACTATTTTAGATACTCTATTCATTCGGGTATTATAAGGATGTACCATAATTTGATGTATCATTACTAGTGGTGAGGTCTGAGGAGGTTTATAGCATCCTTCATGTCTTGATTTTTAAACAATTAGCAGGTGAAGTTTGATCATCGGAGATCGGGTGATGCAGTGTAGAGGCTCCTTAGCCCTAGAGAAAATAGGAGCGAATTAATATGGATTTCATCACTGGCCTCCCCTATACTTACAGAGGGTTTGATTGCATTTAGGTCATCATGGATCGATTGACCAAGTCAGTTCACTTCCTTATGAGTTGTTCGACTTGGGATACAGAGTGATTGGTTAAGCTTTATATCTATGAGATAGTTAGGATTTATTGGGTACCAGTATCTATCACATTCGATTGAGGTACACAGTTCACCTCGAGGTTCTGTAGGTTAATTCAAAGAGAAATGGGTACAAAGGTTGTTTTGAGTACACCACTCCACCCATAAACTGATAGGCAGTCTAAGAGAACCATTAGGTACTTCAGGACTTGTTACGAGCCTGAGTGTTTGATTTTGGTGGTAGTTGGGATAGGAACTTAGCCTTGGTAGAGTTTTCATATAATAACATCTACCACTTCAAAATTCAGATGGCACCGTTTGAGGCTCTATATGCCAGATGTTGTAGATCGCTAGGTTATTGGTTTAGTAGAGGTGAGGGCCAACTCCAGGAGACTTTAGTCTAAGTCAAACTCATCTATGATAGGTTGTAGGAGCACAGAGTAGGAAAAAGTCCTATACAGATCATAGACTTTGGCCTCTTGATTTTGGTGTTAGTGATCGGGTTTTTCTTCGAGTCTCGCCTATGAATGGCGTTATGAGATTTGGTCGGAGGGGAATGCTTAGCCCCCGATTTATTGGGCCTTATGATATCTTACAGAGTTTGAGAGGTTTTTCCTATAGACTTTCTTTGCCGTCTGAGTTACCTATAGCTTATCCGATTTTCCATGTATTAATGCTCTGCCATTATGTACTAAACCCTTCTCATGTTCTTTGTCGATGGTCGATGTAGATTGAAGGTATTTTGTCTTATATTATGGAGCTCAAGGCTATTATAGATAAGAATGTAAGGCAGCTCAGGTCCAAGGAGATTCAGATAGTGAAGGTTCATTCGACATATTGACAAGTCAAGGAGGTTACCTCGGAGATATAGTGTTATATATGGACCCAGTATCTATATCTGTTTAAGCCTTCAGGTACTACTCTTTCCTTGACTTTCGAGGATGAAAGTCCTTTTTAGTAGTGGATGTTGTGATGACCCACCTGGTTATTTATTTGCCTTGCTTCTTTTCTAGTTTTTAGAGCTTTCAATCAGCTTCCCCAAGTTATTTAATACTTGCTAGGAATAATATTTTGGTGCCCCGGTAGCTCATTTCATGTTATCTCAGTGTTTCTATTTTTGAAGTTTCAGTTTTGGAATAGCAAAACTGGAGAGTGAAACTATAATAGATGTACTCAAAATCAAATTCTAACAGTTTCTTTAGCTCTAGAATATTGACTTTGGTCTAGGTAGACCTTAAGTTCTTGTCTCGGGGTTTTTTGTTTTGAGTTTAGGTTATTTTATGGGAATTCAGCCCAGTCAAAGCTCATTTTGGAGATTGGGTGGTGTTTTGGTGATCGAAGCATCAAAATGGAATTCTAATGATTCCATCAGCTGTGTAATGATGATTTTGGGCCAGTTGGGTCATTGGTTTGCTTCCCGAGGTGTCTGGGCTCTTTTTTAGATGGTTTGTGAAAAGTTCAAAAATAACTCTTTTTAATCCCTTAAAAAACCTCAATTGGTCTTTTTGTCAATTTTGTTGAACCGGTAGTGTGTTTTTCACCCAAAATGCTCTTTTGGTTTGCTAGAATTGGACTTCGGATGCTAGTTATAAGTCACCCGGAGAGTTTGAGATGTGTTGTGTTCTATTGCGGGTTGCAGGCTGCAGTTCGCCCCATCGACCATTGGGCCACCCTAGCGATATATCCCTTGTGCCCAGGGTTTCTCCCTAGCAAGGCTAACCTAGCGAGCCTCAACTTACCCTGACGAAGTTACCCCACACCCAAATAGCTCACACCAATAGCTAGACAGCTAGCGCATTCTATAAAAAGGGGATCATCCATTCCATTTTCAACTATTAGTTTTCGTTAAAAATCACCATAGCCAGGCCTTGGGAGCTTCTTTTAGGGTGTTTTGAGCTAAGGTCCGTGGTGGGGAGTTGCATATGAAGTAGTGTGACTTCTTCGGGAGCAAGTTTTCTCGGGTATTTATCATTCTTTCCGCCTTTTTTAGCTTATGTAAAAATTTTGAGTTTCTTTACTCTAAACCCTGTTTTCTGCTTTGCTCCCTTATCGCTTTAAGCTCAATTTTATACCATGGGTCCCTCGAGCTGAGGGCTTTGTTCCTGTATATTTACTTTATTTTTTTGGGATATGGGCCCATGGGCCTATTTTGGTTCCCGTTGTCTGACCCAATTTTTTAATTGTAATATAGGTCTTATTCTTTATG
>JBDJHY010258785.1:0-10538 GCA_039654485.1 Withania somnifera
TATGTGGTATTATGTGCTTATCATCATATTTGTTGAGTTACGAGAAAAGAAAAATGAAAAGTTGGCGCTCAACAATAGACTTAAGAAAAGCAAACAACCATTTACGAAAAATACGAGTGGATTTCAGTGGGACAACGGTGCAAAGATGATGCTTATTTGTGAGTCTCAAGAGAGAAAGATTTTAATAAACCTCTAGATTTGTGCGAGTCAAGTTTGAATAATTTATACTTTTTTTTTGTTCTATAGTCGATAAAGGTAAGAAGAAAACATGTGTCTGAGACTCTAACTAAAATTCAACGACCACGTAAAAGAATAATGAATATCTGAGTATTTTACTGGTGATTATTTATCTATTCTGTCTAAAGTATTCTTTCCTAATTAATTTAATTTTTTTACCATAGCGGATACCTACAATGACATTGACATAACCAAAACTAACACAATGTAACCTTTTGCATATTTGATTGATTTTAATTGCTATTTGGTCAACGGTTAACATAAGAAAAGGATAGACTGAATTTCGAACACATAACATCAATTAATTTTGTTGCTTTTCTGTGTTCGGAATTCAATCCATCATTTTCTTATTTGGCTGGTTAATTAATTAACTAGAACCTAATGCTAGTTTTGTTAAAGTTTTTCATCTTTAATTTTTTGTAATTAATTATTTGGTAACATGTACTATAATTACTTAGCTACTTAGTAATTATAACCTTTTGCATATTTTTTGCGATACTCTGGACTATGGTTGGTTTGGAGGAAAATAATATTTTAGGTTAAACTTGAAGACTAGTCCGTACTTGGTTGGGAGGAAAATAATATTGTAGGTGAAATGAGAAAAAAAATCCACCTAAAATTATAGCAGAACGGTATCTAGTATTTGTTGTAATGATTTTATGAATAACATTGGGTAGGTAACTATTATAATTATAAAATATATTTAATATAATTACCAAATTACTGACCAAATTTTATAGCTTCAAAATCAATAATTAACAGACTAACATTGATTGTATTCTCAAATGTAAAGAAATATCGACTTGAGATTTTAGTGGAGAGATAACTTCTATTTATTGTAAATTCATTAGACTGTGTTGAATAAGGTATGTTTTTAAGATTCTTCAGTTGTTTTTACTAATATATCATCATTATTTTCAGTTGTCAGCCTAATATCTATCTGTTCTCCGTAAAACAGGTCATGGAGTAATTTTATGTGTGTAAATTTAATTTTTAAGCAATATTTTGTTAGAAATAATTTTACACGCACAGTGCTTTCTACAAGAAAAGTGTAAATTCAATTTGCTAAACAATATTGTTCAGCAAATTGAATTTGCACGCACAAAGCAATTCTCCAGGGAAAACTCAACATGGTTGAGTTTTCTGTAACCAAGCACAAAATGAGCCGAAGAACCAAGTTCATGTGCATAAATTCAACTCGCTTAACAATGTTTGTTTAGCAAACGGTATTTTCCACACACAGATACACTCTTCAAAGAAAATCGGAATGATTGGTTAGGTTTGTAATCAAGCTAAAAAATGGGAAGAATCAAGAAAGGTTGAAGATAGAGGGAAAAATTAATAATGTAATAGTGTAATTTAATTATTATCCTGAAAATATATGTAGGAATTAATGTTTTATTTGTTTAGAATTTGTAACATCTCAAAACTGTGAAGAATGAACTTTCTGTATATTATAAATAAATTGCCTCATCGAATTTCACATATAAGTAATTATTATTTTTTTGTTTATTAATTTAATTACGGTGATTGATTGTTTAATTATTGTATAAGTGAATTTATTTAATTAAATGTTATAATTTCTTTAGAAGTATTCTAGAAAGAAATTCTTAAACAAGTTAGTTATTTTTGACTTGTAATTACTAGTCGAATCAATTTAAATTTTCTTGTTGATCTAATTATTATCTTTATTAATAAATTTTAGCTTATTATGGATGACGACATTCCTCCCCAGACTTTTTACCCGGGGCCTCTTGATTGTTCGCTATTCATTTTCAACCGAAGCACAAATTTGAGCTCATTTGGAGACGCAGAATAGGTGAGTGTTAGCTTCTTAAAGCGGAGAAGATTGAAACTGTATGGACATTATTAGAGGCTCACCCGTCACATGAGTGTGTCTGGCAGTATTTGGAGCAGCTTCAATCAGTCATTTGTATAGGCAAGATATATTTGGACCGTCTTGTGCTCAAGACTATTGTAGAGCGTTGGCGGTCTGAGACCCACGTTTTCCACCTTTCGTTTGGAGAGGCTACCATCACCATGCAGGATATGCAGGTCTGTTTGGTCTGCAGTGACACGATATTCCACGAACATATGGGCATGCTAGTGGGGGGTCAGTGATTGAAAAAAAGAGTTGTTTCGTTTGACCGACTTTCGGGACAAGAAACCCCCCGAGGGTTATAGTTTCGCGAAGTATTCAGGTCTCAGCCAGTTCTTAGTTGACCAGATGAATGGTGATTATATTATAGAACTCACCAACGATGAGAGAGTTCAGAGAATTGCCCGAATTTATATTTTGCTTATATTCGCTGGGATACTTTTTCCTAATACGACGGATATCCTGGTCTATCTTTGGGTTTTGTCTTATCTCAGGAACCTGATTAGTTTTATTTGTACAGTTAAGGTAGCGTTGTATAGAGTTCTATGTCGTGCAATGACAGAAGAAGCAACACATTGCAGGATTTGAACCTCTCCTCCGGATAAATAGTTTAACATAGTTAGCTAGTTGTGTCGTATGTAGTATGTTTGTTGAGTCGTGCAAATTTCATTAGGTGTGGATTTGGGAGAGTATCATACCTTTATGACCGTCATTACCTGGATATGTGGTGAATCTTCCAGTTGTTAAGCAGTGTGCCGGTCATATTTTGTAAGGTAACGAAACACAACATACGGTCTGGGTTAGTTAGAAACACTTTGTACATGTTCCAGGTCCACCAGGTATGTTTATCTTATATTTTATATACTTTTTGAAAAAAAAAATTCACATTTAGTTGCTTTGAAAATATACTTTCTGGGACTAGTGTTGCTTTTAAATGTAGTTTGTGTGGATGTCAAGCGATGACATCCTTGGTACATTGTCGGACACTACTGCTACGACGATGTTGACTTTTAGAGATCATGTGTGCCTCGGATTTATATGGATGTCACTGAGTGTCACACACTGAGTTGTGTAACGAGGCAATTCGGCTATGCTCTTACCATGCCGGTCGCACCGGAGTGGGACATAAACCACCATAAGCACGATGATCATTATAGGGTCAATGTTGCATTTTAGACATTGTATAAGGCGCGATGGACCAGCAATATGACAACTTGTTAACGCAGTTAGAGGGAACCAAAGTGGGCTAGTATTTGGATTGGTACCAGCGTCACGGTAGCTTAGTTACTGGTCACAACATGGAAGGTTTAGTACCATAGACACAGGGGGTCTCCGCCACATGCATGAGTTAGCGACAGCTGTACAGATTCATGACCCTGACTATATTCTTTTTAGTAGTTTCTCAAGTTTACTAGACAGGTCCTCATACATGTAAATCAGTTGGAGATTTTATGGGGGCCGAAAGTCGGAAGAGGAGGCCGTAGAGTAGGTGGACGTCATGAATGTGGTTGGGGTAGGTGTTGTTGTTGGGCGTGGCAGAGATGTATGTGAACATGGACGTGGGCGTGGCCCTGCTCAGGCTGAGCGTAGGCCCTAGCCAATTGTAGAGGAGTACGTGGACCACCAGTTTTAGAGGTCCCCCATGAGCATGCTCAGGCTGCTCAGACCAAGGATAGGCTCTAGCTACTTGTGGAGGAGGATGTGGATTGATTGATTGTACAGGTAGAGCTTGTTCCAATCGAGGATGGGACCCAGCCGACAGAGGCAGCGACTTTTGATTTTCTCCACTCAAATCATGCGATTTTCCAGTTGACATTTGATTTGAATGAGGAAGCTGCAGATCTAAATGTAGAGGCATAATAACTTCTTGATTTTGATGAGTTCCTCCCAGCAGGTGAGCTTATTGTAGACCATATCACCTTGTAGTCATATCTTTTTCCAGTTGGGCGCATTGATTTTGATGTAAAGGTATATAATCATTTGAAAATTTATATATGTAATTTGTCAAACTATAATTAATTAAAAACTTTTGTTTTATTTTTCAAACCTTTTCGGGACAGCGCTATTAGATCAACATTGTGCACCATCTGCTTCAACTTTTATGAAGATATAAAAGTCGTTGATAGCATCCGATTGAGGGCTACCAACACTTTTGATTGCAATATTCAGGTAAATTTTTAACATGTTTATTATTTTTTCATTATTTTTAGCTTTTCAATTTTGATACTTACATTAATTATTAATTAGGAGGATGTTCAGGAGTATTTTATTTTATCTGACCACAACGCAGGCGGTATTTCTGCTTTGGGCACTCAGGTAATTTTTTCGTTATTTCTTTAAGTGTTAGCAAAAAAAGGTTGTTTGTATGCAATAACTATATCTAATTGATTTTTTTTGTCAGGTGGACCCTAGCGGCGATTCTTCTTCCCATGCATCTTCATCCGTCAGGTAGCCCTCCTCAGAAGCGACCCGAATACGTAGACTTAGACGACAGGAATAGGGGCACTGGCCAGGAATAAATTCTTAGCCATAGAAAAGAAATGTGTCTGCCAGCTTTTTATTCACAATCATAGACATAGACTTACTTACTTTGTAATTATATTATTGTATTTATTTTTTAGTTGTACAGTTTAGTTGAAAATCATAGTAATTTTATCAACGTCGTTCTTATTGAAATTTTTTTATCAGCTTAATTTTTTTAATAATAATTTATTATTTAAATAATAAAATTTTGATATTAAAAAATTATGCACAATAATGGCTCACGGTTTCCAACACATTAATTAATTAAATGACATGAAATGACCGGTTACTAAAAAAATTGAGTTACTGGCAATGTTGATTCCCTTTAGCACATAAAAATCACGAGACATGCTTTGTTATGTGAAAATGACATGTCAGTATGAAATGTAAGGTCATTGAAAAAATTGAGGTACTGGCAATATTGACCGGTCATATCCCTTTATATTGCACGTAAGTATCATAAGACGCGCTTTATTATGTGAAATGAAATGTTAGTATAAAATAACCGATTACTGTAAAAGTTGAGGTACTAGCAATGTTGGTCGGTCATAGCCCTTTATACGCACATAAAAAGCGTGAGATGCACATTGTTATGTGAAATGACATGTTAGTATGAAATGACCGGTCACTGAGAAAGCTAACGTTTACTAACAAGTTGACCGTTCATAGACCTTAATATCTCACATAACAATCACAAGACGTTTTTTTGTTATGTGTTATTTATTAGACTGATCAAACAAGTTCAATTAAAAATAAATTGGTCATGAGCAATATATCTCCTCCACAATGAACAAAGACAATCGACTCAAGAGTTGGTTTCAACTACATCCAAGAGGTGACGGAACAACGAAGAAATGTATATAGATTTTTGGGTGTTATACATAATTAACAACAAAAAATAGTATGGTTTGGTTCGTCCATTAACCCAGTAACATTCATCATAAATTTTTTTTTGCTGGACACATCATGGATGGAGAAGACACAAATACAAAACTGAAGATTTTATCAATTGGGTGAAACACTCCAGTGGAATGCCTTATATTCAAAATGTGTTATTGCGAGGTTTTATATCAGTGACACAATTTATCGGTGCCACAAGCATTGTCAGTCACTTTTTAACTATTTGTAAGAAGGGATGAAGAACCGGTTATTCAACACTTTCATAAGGAGATATATGAAATGAAAAAACGTTGCATGTGCACCATACATTAGATAATCTCAACTATAAAGGAGTAGACCGGGAACAAAAATGGCAGGTCTTAGAAGACGAAATGCTGCAAAGAGACACAAACTATCCGATATTTTCAGTTGTCACAGAATAGATAGGCCAAGAATTTTTTTTTTACCCAGGTCATTAGATTATAGAGTATCATACTGTTGTATTAATCAATTAAGTATGTGAGTTGACCTGTGAAAAAAGATAGCGAAAATAGACATGTAATTATAGCGGTGGAGTTGACATTGATGTTGTTACAAAACTTCCTGAAGGATTTGATGATTATTATTAATGTACTAGTGAATATCTTTGAATTTTTTTATTAAATTATCAGTATCTTGCAATATTTACATAGTTAAATGAATTAATTTGGTCATTAAATTTTTACATCAAATCTTAAAATTTGCCCAATATAAAATTCCTGAATTGAAACAAACATATATTACTGGTCAACTGGCCCAACTTGCATTCAATAAATTAAAGCATCGCACTATATTATTTACAAAACATTGATCAACTGGCATTTCATTCTCGCCGAGGACAGTTGCACTTGTTGTGACATGTTTGTTGCCACACTTTACACTTGCGAAAAAGCATAATTCAAAAACATCCATTATGTTCTCTATATGAGTCATGGCATTGGACCATCTTTTACGGAGAAATTTTTTATTAGCAATCAAATCAAAGGGTGTTGCAGTCCAACCATCATGAGGACCAACAAGATAAAATTGACCAATGTAGGCTTTTTAAAATTATGCACGGTGTAGTGTTTTGAAATAAATTTTACTAAAAACCTATTGACGAGCAAATACATCCTGATTGCATGAAAACATATCAAGTACTTTGCTTGAAGTTTACCTCGTATGCACATGTTATCAATCAAACTTACAACATGCATAATTCTTCCCTGTCCATGGTGCATATAGGTCTCACCCCATACAATGGTAAAATTTACAAAACTATGAAGAGAGGCCTTTAACCGATATAACTCATAAGCACTTGTCAGATTTAGCATTCATATATCACCTTTCGTCAGTAATGCCCTAGCATGTGCCGACCTTTATACAAATCTCTTAACAAACTTCATGTAGATCAATTTAATCATGGTTGTAACTAGAGATCCCTGGCTTGCTTAAGCAATTCGTTGAACGACTTGGAGATGTTCTTGGTTAGCATATCCCACCGCTTACTGCCGTCCTTCTGAAATGTCCACCATTATGGATCAAGTCCTTTCAATTCCTCATATGCAAGCATACATAGTCCTTTCATCTATTCATATACATAAGAAACTTCTTTTCCTGGTGTGCATTAAAAACACTCTAGAGAAGGTTGTTAAAGTCGGTATTTCCATAGGTCTTCTTAAATTTGACTTTTAAATGTCGTAAGCATATGCAGTGGCAGGCAGATGAAGGATGCCAATTTGAATTATTTTTCACGCTTTTAGTTATGCCTTTATGTCTATCAGATATCAAACAAATTTCTCGACGGTCCTTCACAACGTGCCGATGCAAGTGGGTCAGAAATGTGCTCCAGGTTTCATAGCTCTCATTAACAACAATTACAAAAGTAAGAAAAATATTGAGCCATTAGGATCTGCTCCGCTGGAAATATACAACTTAATGTATGAGTTCTGTCAATTGATATAACGGCATATAATATCGAAATCCATCGACACAGAGTCTGAAACACCAAAATACATACTTGAACATATTCTGAGAGTTGTCCGGACTTCTCTCGAATGGCCATTCGACGATTATGTCATCATTGTGATTTTGCAACGTCTTCAAGTATCCTGACAAGTCACCGAATGACTTATCCCAGTCATCATATACTTGTTCAAAGACATGTTTGTGATCAATGTATGCCTTTATTCTACTAATAAGAATGTTGTACGCTTTCTGTACAGCACTAATGCACTTTTTCAGTGCAAATTTGAAAAGATTTGTACGATACGTATTACATCAAACAACAAGTAAATAAATAATATCTCGTACAAATAAATAAATAAATAAATGATATTACCTTGAATTTATGGACAAATCACCGATAATGGCATATGCAATCATATTGATGTCCAAGTTTACATGCCTTCTGTCACGCTAATTTCACAACAATACTCCTCAGTGAGTGTGATTATTTTTCAAGGATTAAGATCTCTTGCAAAATGAGCGAAAAATCTAAAGGAACATGATAGATTCTTACAGGTCACTTGCTATTGTTTTTTATTGGACATGACAACAATGTAGTGCCTTAAAATAGAGTAATGGAAGAGCGACTCTTTGCAACCTTTTTTTGTTGGAAAAAACATGCCTTTCTCAAGATAAAAATCAGTCAAACCTGGTTTAGTTATTTCTGGTTCACGCCACACAGGATATGCTGAACTAGAAATGTCATATGTATCACACACACATCATCACCCTCCGAAAGGCAGTCAAGATATGAAATTTTAATATTATGAAATCGAGGCCTAACTAAAAATGGTGCGGGTAGTGCTAACTATTGAACAACTTCACCATGAAAGGGACCGATGGACATAGGTCATTGTGACGTTGTCGACATTATTTCATCATCTTCACTGCTTGAGGTAGGGAATAGAACCGTCTCATATCCAAAGTCATCAGCATTTGGGTCTAATCATTATCAGTAGAAGTAGTGTCGATATAAGTCGGGAGGTTAGTACCAAGGGCCGTCAGTCGACAAGTGACATCTGGCTCCTCATCAGTTTCACTACCAGTAGCACAAACACCTGTCCATGGACAAATAGGCACTTCATGGGTTACAATATTTTCGTTACAAATAAAATAATTACATTATACAATAAATATAAAATACATAATTAGATCAGCTAAAATTAAAATATTATGCATACCGATAATAATTCAAAGCCCAAAATGAGAAGAGATAGGAACATTCAAGAATGTTCCATCAAATTGGGACAACCGGAGAAAACATCATCTAGTCTACAGCTTGCAACAACGTTAGTACGTAAGCCCCTATTGAAAATTATAAATCTTTCAGGTCAAATAGTCATGAAAAAAAATCTATAAACACACACATTAATAAATTTATTATTAAAAAAATAAAAAAATACCAGTTACTATCGTTCGTACTAAGGCCCAACCAAACTGGAAAACATTCGAAGAAATTCCACCAAATTAGAAAGACTCAAAATAATGAACCTTCAATCCATGACTAGCGACAATGGTGGTAGGTAATCCCTTAACACAAACTTTTTTAGTAAAAATCAATATAAACAATCATAAAAAAATGTTAATATTTTAAACAAATAATACTATATTACCTGTCACAGTACTCATTCAAACTTAGGCTCAAATCAACGTGACTAACATTAGAGGATGTTTCAGCAAAATGCGACGATTAAAATGACTAGCCATCGTCTCCACCCCTAAAAAAATAAGTCAGATATTTTAGGATAATCAACAAAACCTTAAGCAAAATAAAAAATAAAAAATAAATCACATGTCGTTGTGATTGAAAATAGGTCAGATATAAATTATACCTCGTGATTATAAATTGCGAGATATGAAAAAAAGCATACCTCGTGATTTAAAATTGTGAAGTATATTATATTTCGTACCTTGCAACTTATAATCGCGAAATATATCTTATTGAATACCATTGAAATAATAAATTTGTTAAATAATTAAAAATACACTTCATAAATAATAATCAGTAGATGCTTGATTTTATTTTATTTTACTTTAATTATTTATTTTAATATTTTTTTATATTAAAATGGGCCATGTTAATTCCAACTTATATGGATGAGAGTAATACTTGATGGACGGTGAAGGATGTGAATATGGGAGTTGTGAGTGGAGTGGAGACCGGAAGAGTAGGGAATAGTCAAAGACGGTTTTGAAGGTGCCAATGATAAAAACAACAATGTTTAACCCATGCGCGAAATAGTATCTGCACGTGTTTCTTTTGGGGATGCACTTGGAGTTTCCGAGTGGCCAACGCAGCAATTCATTACCTTAGTCTTTCTAGGTTACGTTGTGAGTGCTAGCATTCTAAATATCCATCTCTCTCTCAGTTCGATGAGATAATTTATAATTATATAAATATTTATATTTTTAAAATTATAAATTTTTAAAAAATTATTTTTATTTTTATATTTTGTATTTAATCAAATAATCATGGAGAATAATACATTTCTGAGTTTACGTATATACAATATAATTTATCTTTCTAACATATTTAGGTCCAGTAAAAAAATCTACTAATAATTTTTCATAGAAAAAAATTTGTAATCATAAAAATAGCTAGATTGCATTATTATGATAAGTTAAAGTGGCCTGTATTTAAGATAGGAGTGTCGAATAAACAAGTTTCATTGAATTTAGACATATTAAAATCAGTCAGATTAAAATATAAATAGGTCATTAACTCGCGAAAAATTACTTGACCTTTCATGGGCTAAACAATAGGAACTAGACTTGTCCAGTTCTAACCAAACTTTAGTTGATGTATTTACTTTTTTATTTGAGTAATTTGTTTAATTACTAAATTATGATCTTAGCCATGACTAATTCTAACCAAATTTTCGCAGTTTATGATCTTAGCCATGATTAATATTTGTGATGCACAATTTTGAGTATAACTTTTATGGTTTCAAGCATGATATTCAATTTATTTTTGGGTTTGTTGTTTAATGATTTT
>JBDJHY010258796.1:0-10537 GCA_039654485.1 Withania somnifera
CCACAAATCACAGCTAAGGCGATACTTCGCCAATAGCAATCTGAAATCATCAATCTGGTAGTATCACCTATGGTCCATAATATTATCATCAACCTCTGTGTGTCAAAAAGCTGTACTCACTGCCGTATCAAAAATGGTCTCAAGTCCCAGCACTATACTCACTGCCGTATAAAAGACGATCTCAAGTGCCAGCATTTAGTAATAAAAATATATATATGATTAAGTCCCGGTACCAAGGACGAATCCTGGACTAAAATAGGTAAAAGTAGTATAATGGGGTGCTCGATACTATGTCGAGGATAAATTAGTGAAATCATTATTTATGTTATTATTTCAAATTACCATTTATCCATATCTTTCATGAAATATCATCATCATGTCATGAATCTCAACATTAGCCCTCAAGTCTCACATATCAAGCGGTGATACTACCTAGCCCCAATGCATTCTCATTGGAGCCATAGCTCGGTCTCTCCGTGTCATAAATGCACAGAGAAGAAGTAGCATATAAGCATATTCTATATAGATAGCATGTTGTAATCACAACCTATGCCCTACATAGGTAACTGAATAAATACTAAATCTCAGTCCTGTATCAAACAAGTATCAACACAACCATATCAACAATCAGCGAACAGAATAAAGGTACGGGGATACCATCCAACTTAGCTACCTATCCCAAGGAAGCTATTTAGTACAACCAGTAAAGTCGTAAACCCAGAATTAGCCCACGAAAACCTACCTGTCGTCCGACGACAAAGCCTTGCAATAATCACAATTTGCACTCCGAATGATATCAAACGTGCTCCAATTGATTTGAAACTTATGCCAATGAATTCTATACGTTAATAAGAGTCTAATGGCGCAATTTATTCTAAAATATGGAGTGGGCCCAAAATCGGGCCTAAAACTGTTCAGTGGATTTCGTTTGCCGAAATTGAAAATAAAATTAACCACGGCATTAACAACGCTTCCAGGAACTAATACTCCAAATTTGAGCACAATTCGAGTTCGGGAAGGGCTTCAAAACAGCCCGAAAAGAATCGCTCAAAAAGGGGTTAAAGGCCCCCCCTTTCTTTACTAATTTACAGATGAAATTTACAGCATTTAATTGTTATTAGGAACAATATATACACAATAAAGATGAAGAATTACATGAATATGTAAATATATCAACATGATTTCATCACCTCCAAGGCTTGAGCCATTAATGGTAGAAACTAGAAATTCATGGGTAAAAATGCAAGAAGAAGACTTACCACCAAGAATTGCTGATGAATTGAGCAACAAGGATTCTGAGATTTAACGCTCCTGAAACTCTGATTAAGAGGAAATTTTCCATGCTAAAAACTGATTTGGGAAAGATATATGCATGCTGAAATGAGAAGAAAGGGGTGTTCTGCACCCTTAAATAGCAAATACTACCTCCTTGCTTGATGGGCCAGGGACTAAGATGTCACTGGGCCCCTTTCTTTAAATTTCTGAAAATAAACTATGGAAGTCAGCTAAACGGGAGGAAAGTCTCCATTCAGGCTAAAAATACGCTAGACGGAGACTAGGAGAAGAAAAGAGAGGACGACGAGGAGAGTCCAGCGACGTCTTCGCCTCATGGGGCTTCCCGGGGTACTGCGTCGGGGGTTTAGTGGACCCCAAAAAGGCTTCCGAGGTGTCGGATGCTGGGATGGCTACCGAACTACTAGGGTGTCGGACTGGCTTGCCAAGGTGCAGGAGTCAAGGAGTAAAGAAGAGGAGAAAAGAAATTCGATGTCTGGTATCCGGTATTCAGGAGAAGGAAGAAAAGGGAGAAGAGATCCAACTACACCAGTACAGATTAATCGATCTGGTTACACTGGTACAGAGTAATCGATCCGGGTGCTGAACTGGGTTTACTGGATGCCTACCAATCGAGGTGCTGATTAGGCTACTTGGGATACCGGGCTGCATTGCCCGAGGTGCCTAGCAGCCTACCAGTCTACACATATCGGTATGACCTGCCAAAAAGCCGAGACAGAACAAAATGCCGAGAGAGAACAAAAAATCTGCAGAAAGTTGCAGATTTTCCAACTGAGCTACAGAATTGAAACATAGTCCAAATTTAACAAACCTTATATGTTTCCTAAGTGAAAAACATATTTTAGACTCAATGAAATCAACGAAAATGGTATAGGAAATCATTTACTCTAGAAAACCTTAAAAAAACCAGATTGCACCAAACCAAGAGAACCAAATGAAGAATTTCTCCACCAACACCTCAAATTAACAACAACACACCAGAAAATTAAACCAATACCTCTCCTAGCCTAAATTCATCAATCCAGACCTGCTGGAAGCATCATAATTCCAATCCGACACTCTCAAATATCGAGTTTCCACACAAACTCCACTTTTAGGCTAAAACTTAAACAATTTCCACAAACTCGCATAACTTGCACACAAAACCTCCAAAACACAAACTTAAGGTAAATCTTGACTTTGTGTACCATTTCAGAGCTAATGGAACTGTCGAAATTTAATTCTGAGGTTATCTTGAGGAAAGTTGACTTTGGTCAACGAATACTTAACTTTAGGCTCTAAAATACGGAATTTGACATATTTCTCAATCGAGTCGCCAAGGATCCAAACTATCGGTCCCAACAAGTCATAAAGGACTTGGGGCACTTACTGGAACACTCTAAGATTAAAGAAAACACATATTTATCATAAATGACTATAAGGGTCATTACAATATCTACTACTAAAAAGGACTTTCGTCCCTAAAAGTCAATCAAAGCATGGAAAAGATGGAAAAAGAGTGCACCTGATGCTTCGAACAGATGTGGATACTGCTTCCGCATCTCACTCTCGATCTCCCACGTAGCTTCCTCAATCGAACAGTGACTCCACTGCACCTTAACCACTGGAATCTCCCTGGACCTTAGCTTTCTCACTTCCTTAGCTAAGATCTTCACTGGCTCCTCAACAAAAGACAGATTCTCATCCAGATGTACTGAATCCTCTCAGATAATATGTGACTCAGCGGGCATATACCGCCACAACATAGACACATGGAACACTAGGTGTATAGCTGATAGCATAGAAGGCAAAGACATTCTATAAGCAACATCACCAACCCTCTGGAGGATCTTACTGCCGTATTAAAGATGGTCTCAAGTCCCAGCACTGTACTCACTTCCGTATAGAAGACAGTCTCAAGTTCTAGCATTTAGTAATAAAAATAAGTATATGATTAAGTCCCGGTGCCAAGGACAAATCCTGTACTAAAACAGGTAAATGTAGTATAACCGGGTGCTCGATACTATGTCGAGGAAAAATCAATAAAATCATTATTTATGTTATTATTTTAAATTACCATTTAATCATATCTATCATGAAATATCATCATCGTGTCATGAATCTCAATATTAGCCCTCAAGGCTCACATATCGAGCTGTGATACTACCCAACCCCAATGAACTCTCATCGAAGCCATAGATCGGTCTCTCTGTGTCATGATTGAACAGAGAAGAAGTAGCATCTAAGCATATTCCATATAGATAGCATGCTTAAATCAAAACCTATGCCCTACACAGGCAGCTGAATAAATACTAAATCTCGGTCCTGTATCAAACAGGTATCAACACAACCATATCAACAATCAATGGATTGAATAAAGGTAACGGGATACTATCCAACTTAGCTACCTATCCCAAGAAAGTTATTCAATACAACCAGTAAAGCCATAAACCCAGAATTAGCCCATGAAAACCTACCTGTCGTCCGACGACAAAGCCTTGCAATAATTAGAATTTACATTCTAAATTATATCAAATGTGCTCTAATTGATCTTAAATTTATGCCAATGAATTATATATGTTAATACGAGTCTAACGGCATAATTTACTCTAAAATCTGGACTAGGCCCAAAATTGGGCTCTAAACGGGACTAAAACAAGTTTACGGGGCTCGCTTGGTGAAATTGAAAATAAAATTTGCCACAGCGTTCCCAACACTTCCAGGAACTCATACTTCAAATTTGAACAAAATTCGATTTCGGGAAGGGCTTCAAAACAGCCCGGAAAGAATTGCTCAAAAAAGGATTAAAGCCCCCCCCCGCCCCCGCCTTTCTTTACTAATTTACAAATGAAATTTACAGTATATTATTGTTATTAGGAACAATATATACACAATAAAGATGAAGAATTACATGAATATATAAATATATCAACATGATTTCATCACCTCCAAGGTTTGAGCCATTAATGGTAGAAACTAGAAATTCATGGGTAAAAAGGCAAGAAGAAGACTTACCACCAAGAATTTCTGAAGAATTGAGGAACAAGGATTCTGAGATTTAACGCTCCTGAAACTCTGATTGAGAGGAAATTTTCCAGGCTAAAAACTGATTTAGGAAAGATATATTTGCTGAAATGAGAAGAAAGGGGCATTCTGCACCCTTAAATAGCAAATACTCCCTCCCTGCTGGATGGGCCAAGGCCCAAGATGTCACTGGGCCCCTTTCTTTATTTTTTTGAAAATAAACTAAGTATGGAAGTAAGCTAAATGGGAGGAATGTCTCCATTCAGGTCAAAAATATGCTAGACGGAGACTAGGAGGAGAAAAGAGAGGACGAAGAACCGAGTCTAGCGACGTTTTCACCTCATGGGGCTTCCCGGGGTACTGAGTCGGGGGTTTAGTGGGCCCTAGAAAGGCTTTCGAGGTGCTGGGTGCCGAGATGGCTACCGAACTGTCAGGGTGTCGGACTCGCTTGCCGGGGTGCTGGAGTCAAGGAGTATAAAAAAGGAGAAAAGAAATCTGGTGTTCGGTGTCTGGTGTCCTGTATCCAGGAGAAGGAAGAAAAAGGAGAAGAGATCCAATTACACCGGTACAGAGTAATCGATCCGGTTACACCGGTATAGAGTAATCGATCAGGGTGCCGAACTGGGGCACCTGGCTCCTACCAATCGGGATGTCGACTAGGCTACCCGAGATGTCGGGCTGCAGTGCCTGGGGTTCTTGGCAGCCTACCAGTCTGTACATACCGGTATGACCTGCCAAAATGCCAAGATAGAACAAAATGCCTAGACAGAACAAAAAATCTGCAGAAAGCTGCAGATTTTCTAACTGAGCTACAGAATTGAAACATAGTCCAAATTTAACAAACCTTATATGTTTCCTAAGTGGAAAACATATTTTGCCTCAATGGAATTAACAAAAATGGCATACGAGATCATTTACTCAAGAAAACCTCAAAAACACCAGATTGCATCGATAACCAAAAGAACCAAAAGGAACATTTCACCACCAACACCTCGAATTCACAACGACACGCCAAAAAATTAAACCAACTCCTCTCCTAGACTAAATTCATCATTTCAGACCTACTTCAAGCATCAGAATTCCTATCCAACACTCCGAACATCAAGTTTCCACACAAACTCCACTTTTAGGCTAAAACTTAAACAATTTTCACAAACTTGCATAACTTGCAAACAAAACCTCCAAAACACAAACTTAAGGTAAATCTTGGCTTTTTTTAGCATTCCGGAGCTAATGGAACTGTCGAAATTTAATTCCGAGGTCATCTTGAAGGAAAGTTGACTTTGGTCAATGAATACTTAACTTTAGGCTCTAAAATAAAGAATTTAAGATATTTCTCTACCGAGTTGCCAGGGATCCGAACTGTCGGTCCCAGCAAGTCATAAATGACTTGAGGCAACTGCTGAAATTCTCTAAGATGCAAGACAATGCATATTTATCATAAATAACCATGAGGGTCATTACAGGTTGCCCTTCTAACTCCCCCTCGGGCACCATATCAGCCTCTAACTATGTCACTACCCCGGATAGCTAGCTCAGGAACATCATCACCACCCTTAGCAATAGAAGCTCTATTTCTCACAATCTTCCTAATGAAACACACAAGGACTCAATATACGCAAATCAACCATGATAGATAGAAGTGAAAGAATGAAAATATGTTTCCTAAAGTTTTGTAGCCTCTCAAGGATAAGCATCGATGACTCCGCGCTGATACCCAAGACTCTACTAAACTGGGCTTATGAACAGTGGGACCTATGAACCTAGGGCTTTGCTACAAACTTTTAACACCTCGAAAACTGTATCTAATAGTACCTACCACCCTAATCCCGATAGGTCATCCAAATAGTAATAAAATAGGTAAACCCGAAAGTCAATATCATAACATATATAATAAAGTCTAATGAATAACATGTCTCGCCATTCAGAAGCCATTATGGAATGTAAATACAAAGAGTCTGAATAACCGTATGAAGTATTTACAAATTAAAGACACTATAAAATAAACTGAAATGAGGAAATCTGTGGCAACTGATGAAAGAGCGAACAACTACCTCTAGATCTCAAAGTCTGTCTGGACTGATGAAAAGAGAGGAAATATCTAAGTATGAGGACCTGTACTACAGTTCATAAAATTGAGAGTGAGTATAAGAACAACGGTACTTAGATTCATCCTCGACTGACTAACTATAAATAGAAACAAAATCCCCCTCATCTCCCAACCGTTCCTCTAATAATACTTTAACCTGCAAACAGTTATATACAACAACCCAACAATAGTTTATAAGGATACAACAAACATAATCAAATATTCAACTCGAAAAATCATTTAATAGGGATGAATAATCATGAAAGCCCAAATTCGAATATATCCAAAGTCATTAATAGGGATCTTAAGCCCAAAACCACTTACCATAAATGGTATTTCTCAATTCCTCGATAATATCTAATATCAACCATCATAATTAGGTATCCAATCAGGGACTCGGCTATACCTATCGAATATATAGAGAGAGAGAGAGAGAGAAATCCAGTTAGGGTCTTGACTATGTCTTTTCAATAATATAGGCATCTGGTAAGGGCCTCGGCTATGCCTTTTCCACAATGTAATTATATCTTCATAATATAGACACTTGGTCGGAGCCTCAGATATGTCATCATTGAAATATAAATCAAGTCAATAATAGAAATTCATGTCCTGTTGAGAAAGAATTTTGAACTTGCTATCCTCTTGCCTAACAGGAAAAGATTTACCTCCATGGAAAGGATGAGTCATTCTGATCTATGCCCAACCAAATCAATATCAACAAGCTTGATGATCTCATCTAGGTATATTTTAAGAGTCATAATCAAATTCATCAATGAATACTCATCGCAATCCAGTCATAGAAAGTATCGCAAGATGATATTTCAATTCAATACATTTAACCCTTTGGGCAATTTCTATCAAGAATAGCCTTTTTATTCCAATTTAGCCTCTCGGGAATCATTATTTTAGATATCAAGGTTTCCATTTATTTATTGTAAACATTTTCATCAACAATTATATAACTAGACCTCAAATCTTATTCAAGTCTTTTTTTCCAACAACATGATTGAACCAACAATATACAATGCAAATCAAGCAAAGTCATGGTTCAACAAATTCATCAACTAGGATCATGGTTCAACAAATTCATCAAGTATGTTCATTTTTCCTATTCATTTTTTTAGAACCAATGTGATAGATAATTCAAAATTTTCCTTGAATATCTATATAATTCAAAATCACCAAACAATTAGCAAGTAAGTGAGACAATTAGCAAGCAATTGTTAGCAATTTATAGAAAGTCATTAAACATCAACTTGCCTTAATTTTGAAGAAAATAGTTACTCAAGTGCCTTACTCTTTCGAATGGCCTCAGATTGAGTGGAATTTAGCAAACAAGAAATACAAGAATAACCACTAATCAACAACCAAACCCAAATAATCAAGGTTTATGTAAAACCTGACCCCAGGCCCCCTGAGCCAACATCAAATTTTGATCATAAAATAATGTCACCCAATACCAAGAGATGTTAAATATTAAGTTTCATCGAAAACCCATCCGATTTTGTTGTTACAATCAAGTTTTTATCAAATTCGAGTTCTTTATTTTACCTACTAATTTAGTCCTTAAAACATTAATATTCAATGTAAAATCATGCCAAAGTGGTGATAAATTGATGAAAAAAGTGATGGGAAAACCTATCCAATAATTAACTTCAATTTCCTCTTTCAAATTTGCTAAAAAAAAGAGGGTTTTATAGGTTTTGCATGAGTTTTTATGAGTCATAACATCCCCAAACTATTTTAAAACAATTCACAAAAGCATCAAGTAACTTTTACGAATGCGGCCTCACTACAGCAAATGTGAAAGTCGATGAACTAAAGACCTTTGCGATTGTGGACTACCTATCATGTTCGCGGAAGGCAACAGGCATAAGCTATCACAAACGTAGCTAAGACCCTCGCAAAAATAAAGCACAAAAGAATTTCCTCTCTGCAAACACGGAGAGGTCTGGGGAAGTCAACAAAACAGTAACTAAGTCAATAGTCACACTTTCAGAATTTAGCATACAACTTTTCATCCCTCAACCTCTAAAGCACAATACTTAAATATTGTAATTATGCAACTTCATTCTTATAAAATACCAATATATCATCATTGAACACAATTAAGAAAAATTTTAAATAAATCCAAAACACTTCATTCATCAACTCCATAAATATTTTTGGGGCAATAGTCAACCTAAATGACATACCAAAAAACTTGCAATGTTATGTATTTCCCAAGGAGGACTTGCGATCCCAAGTGTCAAGACGTTATCCATACTGAAGATCTATATGGATCTCTCAAGCCCCTTATGAGTCATATCTATCTACACAAAGCAGTGGGTGTGTATAAGTAAGGCCACAACCAAAGAAACTACCTTTACCACGTCTAGAATGGTGAGAATGCACCTCATTCACTTTAGGGAATAGTGTAAAACCAATAGATCGATTCTTGTGATTTATCATTAGCAAGTCACTATTTTATTAATCCATGAGATGATGAAAAGTCAATTTATAATACTTCTTGAAACCTTTATCTTGATATTGTTTCTATAAGAGCACAACTAAGTCACGAAAGTGGGTTAATGTCTTTTTCAGCATCTCAACCTTATTAATCATAACTCCACATAGTTATTAACTTTTTGTAATGACCCTAAAGGTTATCTTTATTTTCCTAAGTATTTTGACTATTTTCCCCTTTCATAATCTTATACCAAACTAAGTGTTATTCCATGATTGGTTCGGGTGTGACATGTGATTTGATATAAAAGTTTAAGAAATTTTAGTTTTTGGAGCTTTTAAGTTCAAAGAGGAACCATAGGGGTCATATAGAGTTTTGTACCTCGTATCATAAATTCTTCAGTTCCAGAAGCTCTAGAATGTTGAGTTTGGTCTAGTTACACTCTTTTTTACTATTTTAGACCATCAGTGGTGAGGTTAAGCATTTAGACAGGCTAAAGTTGGCATTTTATGTGAATTGGTTGACTCGGGTCAATATTTGGTTAGAGTGCTCGGATCAGAAATTTGATGGTTTCATTGGATTTCATAGATAGAATTTGTCCTAGAATAAGGTCTTTACTATTTTTTGTAAGTCCCAATGGTATTTTGGTCATTTTGGTTATTTTAGTTTAAAATGGACCCTTAACGAGTATCAGTTCAACGAGAACTCGTACGCTTGATTTTGATGGTTCCATTGAGTCCAAAATATCTAAAATATTATGGTTGCATATATAATTTGTCATCATGGGATTCTAAATGAATTTTAAGGGTCCATTCGAAGTTATAATTGGTTGGGTGTTTGTTGTTTTCTACTCTTAGTGTAGTCAACAAGTCTCCTCTGCATTACTGGAAGAGACGCCATTTGTGGTGAGTAAGGGATGTTTGGCCTCCATGTTTGGGGGACATTCATGGCATTCGTAGAGGGTACAGGGGCTAGGATTCAATGTTCATGATGAAATCATCGTGTTTGCGGTGCACGCCTAGCAGTGCACCTAGGCATTTTAATAAAACATATGGCTCACATTTTATTTACATTTTCATTCAAACTCACCCTAAAACCCTTACTTTGGCCAATATTAAGAGGAGAACATGAAGATAATTATTGGGTAAGTTTTTCAATCACTTTTTCATCGATTTTTCACCACCTAAACATGATTTTACATATGAAAATCATGGTTTTAAACCCTAATGAGTGGTTAAAATGAAGAACTCAAATTTGATAAATACTTGGGATTTTTTCAATGAAATGGAAATGAATTTTTTATGAAACTTAGTAGTTAGCATCCCTTGGTATTGTGTGATATTATTCTACAATCAAATTGATCTTTACTCCATTAGCTCAGGGTCGGTTTTTGCATACACCTTAATTAATTGAATTTGGTGTTGATTAGTAAATACATTCTTGTAAGTCTTGTTTTTTCCACTATATTGCGCGTGGTAGGAGGATAATCAAAAGGAAAAGGATATTGAGTAGCGTGGTTCTTCTTAATTAAAGCAAGTTGAGGTTTAATGGCTTTGTATAAGTTGTTAATAATTGTTTGCTAATTGTTTATCATTTGGAGTGACTTGGGTGACTTAAAATTACTATCTTCTATCATGTTGAGTCTAGAGTTTAGCTAATTGAATATGTGAAAACATGATGAAATTATTGGCTTACATGAATACTTG
>JBDJHY010258816.1:0-10537 GCA_039654485.1 Withania somnifera
ATACTTTGGACCTAAATCCTTCCGTAACTTTATCAAGAGAATCAATTCAATACAAGTCCCTGAGGGTTCGACAATCCGAATTGCAAGAGCCACTATATTACTTGTTCGACCACGTACACTTGTGTGTGTTTCTAGAAGCAACAGACACTAGCATATCTAGGATACCCTTAAAACTACTCTTAAAGGGACATCTGTTGTAACGAAGACCAAAATAGACAGCTTAAATAGGCAATGTGAGTTGATTAGGATAAAGGAGGGATAAATCATTTAGAATATGCATACTATATTCACTGTAATTCTTAATAAGATCTACTCACTAGGAGGTTTCAGAGAATTTTTAGAATAGGAAAAAATTCATAGAGAAGGCATTAAAGAAATACAGACAAGGATCTATAATTGTGTCATAAGTGTGGTAGTTCTGATAACTTCATTATGTTATGTCCACTGTGGGCTGTTGAACATATGAAGAACACAACCAAGGATTAAAGGAAGGACTTCTCCCTTCTTGCTTACAGAAAGTTGACCTCTCAAGAAGCAAACATAGTTGTGCAAAAGGCTCTTTCTTCTATGAGAGAAGACTCTGATGAATTAGATGATGACCCTTAGGATCAATTTCTCCTAGCTAAGATTGAGGCCACATCTGAAGACAATCTGGATCTAGTTACCTTCAGTGATGATGATAATGAACTTAAGGATACAAAGTCAAAGGAAACTATTCTTTCTATCATGGATGGTTAGATTTAGATACTGAACAAGAAAGATCAGAGTTATGCTTATCTTCCTTCAAACCTGATTTAAAAAAATACTCCAAAAAGAAGCATGAAAGTCTCTCATATATACTCATAGATGAATATTATTCAACTCTGTTGATAAAGATCAACTAATGAGTGATTATTCATCTATGAGAATGGACTATGAAACTCTAGAAAAGGAGAGTTTTGTTCATAAAAATGCTGTGAAAGAACATTCTCTGAAAGAAAAGGATGAAGCTACCAGTATTCAATTTAGGCATTAAGAAAATATCAAGAAGTTGACTTCTAGATTATTAGTTCCATCTGAGAAAGATAATAAGTTATCAAAAGAGATGGAAAAGAGTAAAAATGACTTGGCTCATATAAGAAGTGGTTGAATTCTTTAACCATGTTGACACATATCCAAGATAGTTAGTCTAGTTCTAAACATTGGTTAGGATTTAAACCTGTAAGTGAAAAGCCTATCCAGTTTTATTCCTCTGAGTGAAAACTTTGCACCTTGTATGGAAAGGAGGGACATTATATAAATCAATATCTTTTGAATATAAAGGCTATGTAAAAGAATAAAAACTTTAGCAATATCATTTATAGTATTAAGAAGCCTACTAATAGAAAGTCATTTCCATACTGGGCTACCAGGAATACGATACATCCTTTCGATCATAATATGGGTCCCAAGTTATTATGGGTATGCAAAATAGCTCTTGCCTAAATATACAAGAAAGATGAGGGGAAAGAGAAAGCGCTGGTACTTGGACAGTGCATGCTCAAGACACATGACCAGAGATAAAGAAAACTTCCTCTCACTCACAAAATTCAAAGATGGAACTGTAACATTTGGTAATGGAAGAACTGGAGAAATTATTAGCATTGTAAAGTGGGGAGATCATAATCTCAATTTATCAAGGATGTTTACTTTGTGGATGGTCTCAAACATAACCTCTTGAGCATATCTCAAATATGTTATAGAGGTAATGAAGTCCTATTTACTGCTGCTAGGTGTTAGATGAAGAATGCTAAAACTTGATGCATGGTCCTCAAAGGAAAATGACATAAGAATTTATACAAATCGGACATCATAGTAACATAAGAAACAAAGATCATAAGTCTCAGTGTTGTATATGAAAGCCATCTACAGTGGCATAGAAGATTGGAACATGCAAGCTTCTCTTAAATTAATAAGGTGGTGACTAAAGATCTTGTTTTGGGACTTCCAAAATGGAAAATGCTTAGGATGTTGTATTTGGTGCTTGTGCCAAAGGGAAACATATGAGGTCCTATTTTAAAGCTAACAAGGTGGTGAGCACTACCAAACCTTTAGTACTGCTTCACATGGATCTCTGTGGACCTATGAGAGTGCAAAGTAAAGGAGGAGCAAGATATTGTTTGTTATAGTTGATGATTTATCAAGGTTCACCTGGACCTTATTCTTAAGCTCCAAAGATGAAACTTTTGAGACCTTTTATATTTTTACAAAGATGGTACAGAAGAAGCTCAATTCTATGCTAGTGAGAATAAGATCTGACCATGGTACTGAGTTTGACAATAGCAACTTCACATTAGTTTGTCTTGGAAATGAATTGACCACAACTTCTCGACTCCTAGGACACCACATAAAAGTAGTGTTGTTGAAACGAATAAAAGGTCACTGGAGGATATGGATAGAACAATGTTCATATAAAGTGGTCTTCCTAAAAGGTTTTGGGTTAAAACTGTAAATACAGCTTATTATCTCATCAACAAGAGTATATTTAGGCAATTACTGTATAAGGCTCCTTATGAGTTGCTGAAAGGAAGTAAACCAAGTACCAGTTATCTCAGATCTTTCGGATTCAAGTGTTTCATTCATAATAATTTCCAAACTTCTCTAGGAAATTTTGATGCCAAAAGTGATGAAGTGATATTTCTTGGATATTCTTCATAAAGCCAGACCTACAAAGTGCTTAATAAAAGGATTAGTGTTGAAGAAAATGTTCATATGATCTTTCATGAAGAAAACTATTTAGATGGGGAATAAGAATATAATGATCTTGGAGGTATTGGTTTGGATCCTAGTTTATAAGATGATCATGATAAGGAAACACCATCATATACTACTAAAGTAGTCAACTTAAACACAGAAAGAGAAGAAACTACAAGAGATGCTCCTTATGAAATTGCAGCACCAAGACTATCAACACAAACTACTGGAAGTAATTGGTAGAACAAAAGTTCATATCCTTTGGAGAAACTTATTTGTCTTCTAGATTTATATCTGAAAACCAGATCAAAACTCAGGAGTATGTATGCTCCCTTAGTCTACTATTCACTGGTTGAACCAAAGAAAACCAAGGAGGCTCTAAAAGATTCAAAAAGGATTTTGTCCATATGATAAGAACTAATTTAGTTTGAGAGAAATAAAGTGTGTTACTTGGTTCCCAAACCCACTAACCAAACCATTATTGGTACACAGATGGGTTTCATAAACAAGTTGGATGATCATGGAAATATCATCAGAAATAAGGTTAGGCTGGTGGTTCAAGGTTACAATCAAGAGGAAGGAATTGATTATGACAAGATATTTTCTCATGTAGTCATAATGGAAGCGATTAGGTTACTCATTGATTTTTCAGCCCACATGGAGTTTAAATTGTACCGGATGGATGTTAAAAGTGCCTTCCTTAATGGGTACCTAGCTAAAGAAGTCTATGCTAAGCAATAACCTAGTTTTGAGAATTTGGAGTTACCTGATCATGTGTTCATAATGGAAAAAGCTTTGTATGGTCTTAAACTAGCTCTAACGGCTTGCTATGACCTCTTTATTATTGAAAAATTGGGAATAGTAGAGGTATGATAGACAATACATTATTTTTGAAGAAGGAATAAAAAAAGTTGCTTGATGTTTAGATATATGTGGATGGTATAATCTTTGGAGCTAGTAATGTGTCTCTATGTGTTGAGTTTGCAAAGTTGATTAGTAGTGAATTTGGGATAAACATTGTGGGAGAGACGAATTTCTTTTTAGGCTTGAAAATCAAGTATTCAGAAGGTGGAACTTCCATTAATCAATAGATGTATGTAACAGAGTTGCTTAAAAATTGACATAGATGGGTTTAAAACTAACAGAACTCCTATTTCTACCACTACTAAACTTGATCAAGATCAATCAGGAAATTCTGGGCCAGAAACTAAGCATAGGGGGATGATATGACTGGTTCACTTCTCAGTCTCACTGCTAGGAGACCTAACATTGTGTATAGTGTTGGCTTATGTGCAGGGTTCCAGTCTTCTCCAAAGGAGTGCATCTAAAATTTGTGAAAATAATTTTGAGATACTTGAAAGGAACTCAGATTTTGATATTATGGTATCTCGCTAGAGAAAACTTTGATTTGATTAGATATGTTGATGCTAACTATGTTGGTTTTGTGGTTGATAGAAAAAGTACTTTAGGAATGGCTCACTTTCTAAGGTTTTCTCTCATATCTTGGGCCACAAAGAAACAAAATTGTTTTGCACTTTCAACAGATGAAGTTGAATATGTTGCAGCTATTTCATGCTATTCACAATTTCTTTGGATTAAGAAACAGTTGATGGATTATAGTGTTAATACTGGGTGTATTCCTATACTGTGTGATAACAAAAGTGATCACATTCTATCACCCTCTATGAGCTCCAGTTTCCTAACCATCTTATCATCATAACTCTTCTACCTACATTCGACAGAAAGTAATCGAGTCCAAATCAATCTAACTCTATCCATGAAATCTCAAAATAAATTTGTACTCGATTGTCTCTTCTTAGAAGTCTTGAACTAACCAATAGGAAACCTACACCTCCTATCATACAATACCTCAAAAGGCACAATCTAGATGCTTGAATGGTAAATGTTGTTAGGGAAAACTCCACCAATAGTAAGAACCGGTCCCAATGACCACCAAAGTCAATAACAAAATCTCACAACATGTTCTCTAACACCTAAATAGTAAGATCAAGTCGGCCATGTGTCTGAGGATAAAGGTTGTTCTCATATCAAGTTGAGTACCCATCTCATGTTGTATAGTACTCAGAAAGTGTAAAGTAAACTGTGTGCCTAAGTCAGATATGATAGATATATGGACTTAATCAAATTGAATTATCTGGATGCTATAAATCTGAGTTAACTCCTGAGCCTTGTATCTCACCTTTACAGGAATGAAGTGAATAGTATTGGTCAACCGATCAACAACCACCAAAATGGATTCATAATCACATGAAGTATTACGCAACCCAATAATGAAAGTAATAGCTATAGGTGTAATGACCCGATAGGAGTAGAACATGGACGATATACCGGTAACCTCAAATAAAAGAAAAGATTATTGAACAAGAATGTAAGGCACAAAATCCCACATAGCATGAAGTAGAAATTAACCAACAATTTTAACTAAGCAGAAGTACAAAAAATAAAGTAATGCAAATAAACGCTGACAAGTTCCCCAGAAAGAAGTGTAGTGTACACAAAAACATGCTCACCCATAGGCCCCCCATAATAACCTAAGGGAACATTAAAGAAAACAAGTGCAGAAAAGTAAACACACAACATGAAGTAATAAGTCCAGCATACATATCTCCTCCGGTACTCGTAGGCCCAGTAGGAAGAAACCATGAAAGTCTAACCTTAGTGTTCCCGGTATATGACTCCTCCATCTTATACCCCCTCTCTGTGTCAGCAGCAGCCCGGAGGCAAGGTCCATGGAGGTATCCTACCACGTGCGATGTCTAACGTCATCATATTATAACATACCAATTACAGAACCTCCAAGGTCTAAGTCTGGTATCTCATGCCCTATATCAATAGTATCGTCAAGAACTACTCGAAAAGTCAAGACGCTCAATGCCTGTATATCATCGTATCACCAAAAGTCTTCAATAAATCAGGTATCATCATGTTTCCATAACCAGTAGTGCCATAAGTGTCAAAAAGTTGTACTCACTATCGTAAGGTGATAGACTCAAGTCCCAGCGGTTGTACTCATAGCAGAACAATGTCAGTCTCAAGTCCCAACATTAATTAGTTAAAATGATATTTCTCGATGCCAGGATTTAAAGCTTAGACTAAAAAAGTAAAAATAGTATTATCAGGTGCTATATATAATACCGAGTCTAAAATAGTATAAGATTATTACTTATATTATTATTAGAATATTACCATTTGTTGCTTTATACCATTATTCATCATTGTTATCAAGTTATCCTCTAGCCATCATGGCTCAATAATTCAGGTGGTGATACTGACCCAACCCCAATGCACTCTCATCGGAGCCATTGGCCAAACCTCTCGTTTCATGAATGCACAATGAATCATCAAGTATTTATCAATATATGATCATGTAATATCGGCATCCTATGCCCTGCACAAGTATCTATAGCCAATTTTTAAGTCACGGTCACCATTCAATCGGATGCCAAAATATAAGTATCAACTTAGGACGAATAAAAGAACGGTACAGGATCACTATATCCACCTAACTACCCAACCCATAGATGCTATTTAGTACATTTATTAAATCTGTAAGCCCAAACATAGCCCCATGGAGCCTACCTATCGTCCGATGATAAAGCATTACAAGTTCACGAATAGCATCCTGACTGATATCAAACAGTCTCAAAATGATCTGAAACTTGTATTAAATTATTCTACATGTTCATACGAGTCTAAAAATGTATTTTATGCTAAATTAAGGACTGAGCCTAAAATTAGGCTTGGAACAATTTTTTGGGCCTACTTGCCGAACAAAAAATGAATGTCACCGGTGGGGTCCGAATTTCACTAGGAACCCATGCTCCAAAACTGAGCACAATTCAACTGTAGAAAGGGCTTCAAAACATCCCCGGACATATTATACCTTAATGGGGTTAAAGATGCAATTTTTAGGAAATAAATGTTGGAATTTCGATGTATAATTGATACTAGAAGCAATGTATACTCATATAACGAATAACTACTCGATAATATAGGGATTATGCCATTATTTTATCAACTTCAATAATAGGGGTTCCTCAGTGGAGGAACCTAAGAATTTATGAATTAAAAGAAGAATAAATGTTGCTTACTCCTACTTCCAAGCTGGAATTGGGAGTCTTTGCATTAACCCACCTGGTCTACAATGCTCCAAATTAACCTGCTGATAGTTTAAACACTTAGAAACATACTCAGAAGGATCCCTATTCATTCCACTCCACCAATACAACTGTCGTAAATCTCGGTACATCTTGGTTGTACCAGGATGAATAGAATACCTAGACTGTGAGCCTCACGTAAGATCAACTAAACCAAGTCATCAACCTGTGGTAAAGAAATGTGACTATTGAATCGAACTGCACCATCTGAATTAATAGAAGCCCTGCCGACTTCTCACGCATCAACCTAAGGTAAAGAAATATGATTATTGAACCGAAACACACCATCTGAATCAATAGAAACCCTATCACCTTCTCATGCTAACACCTGGTCATAAAGGTTAACCAACCTCTTATCCTTGTATTGACATAGTCGAATCTGATCTATCATGAAAGATTTGGCCTCGACATATACCAACACATGCCTAGGGTCTGAAAGATCAAGCCTAACCAATTAGTTAGCCAACGTCTGAACTTCCACCGCAACTTGAATCTTAGAAACTGATAAGGCTGCTCGAATACCCATACTGACTGCCTTCTGACTCAAGGCATCTTCCACTACATTTGCCTTGCCCTAATGATATAGGATAGAAATGTCATAGTCTTTCAGTAGTTTTATCCACATTCACAGTCTTGAATTTAAATCCCTCTGACTCATAATGTACTGAAGACTGCATTTACTAAATATCTCACACTGGAACCCGTATAGATAATGCCTTAAAATCTTAAGCACAAACATTACCGTCACCAACTCTAAGTCATAACTGGCGTAGTTACGCTCATGGCCCTTCATATGCCTTGAAGCATATGAAATAACTTGACCCTTATGTATCAACACAAAAGCCAAACCAACACTAGAGGAATCACAATACACGGAGAAACCTTGACCCTCTACTAGCAAGGTCAAAACTAACGTTGAAGTCAATAAGTCCTTGAGCTTCGAAAAGCTCAACTCACACTCATCCAACAACTAAAATGTAATATCCTTCCTGGTTAATCTAGTTAAAGGTGTTGTAATCCATGAGAAACCTTCTACAAAACATCAATAGTATCTATCCAAACCCACAAAACTACAAATCTCAGAAACAAAAGTTAGTCTTGGTTAATCACGCACCGCCTGAATATTTTCTAGATCAACTTTAATCCTAACTTTGGACTCTACATGCCCCAAGAATGCAATGGGCTCTAACTAAAACTCACACTTTGAAAACTTGGCATACAACTTATGTTCTCTTAGTGTTTGGAGAATCAATCTCAAGTGCTGCTCTTGATCGGACTTACTTTATAAATACCCCAAGATGTCATCAATAAGAACAATCACGAACAAGTCCAAGTAGGGATAAAGTAACCTTTGCATCAAGTCCATAAAAGTTGTTAGAGCATTGGCCTACCCAAAGGACATAACCATAAAACTCATAATAACCATAACAGGTCCTGAAAGATGTCGTTGGAATATGCTCCGTCCGAATCCGCAACTGATGGTAACCAGACTTCAAATCAATTTTAGAGAACACTACTGCTCCCTGTAGCTAATCAAACAAGTCATGAATTCTCGACATAGGATATTTGTTATTCACAGTTACTTTATTCAGCTGTCAATAATCAATACACATTCTTATTGTACTATCCATCTTCTTTACAAATAGGACTGGTGCACCCCAAGGTGATGCACTGGAATGGAAAAAACCTTTTTTTAGCAAATCATGAAGCTAATCCTTCATCTCCCTTAACTCAGCTGGAGGGATATGGGGCAATAGAAATGGGCTTAGTTCCCAACTCTAACTCAATAGACAAATTAATATCCCGTTCTAGTGGTAGGCCTGGTAGGTCGGTTGAAAATAAATCTAGGAACTCATAAACAATAGGAATAGACTCAAGAGTAGGAGTGCCAACCCGAACATCATGAACATATGCTAAGTATGTCAAACACCCCCTCCCTCTTAACCTCCTAGCATGAAGGAAAGAAATAAAGTCTATCGGTGCGCAGCTACTAGAACCCTGCCACACAGTTGAAGCTGAACCTTGTACTGCTAAGGTAATGGTCTTGGCATACCAATCCAAAACTACACGATGAGGAGACAACCAATCCATACCTAAAATAATATCAAAGTCCACCATATCTAGCAACTTTAAGTCAGCCCATGTGTCTAATCCACCAACAAAAATCAGACATGATCGGATCACCTGATCCACTACTAAAGAATTCCCTACCTGGGTAGCAACATGCATAGATGTAGACATCACATCACTGGGCAACCCCAAACTGGGTGAAAATAAGATGACACATATGAAAAAGTAGACCTAGGATCAAATAAAGCTTAAATGGGTATAGAACACACATAAGCAAACTTGTAATCACAACATCTAAGGACATAGCCTCAGGTCAAGAAGGAAAAACATATAACTGATGATCATCACCATAAAGAACACCACCCTGACCACCTCCCCTACCACGCTGTCCACCACCTCTATAACCACCCTGTGCACTACCTCTAGTCGGCAGAGGCACTGATCTCAATAGGGCAGGCTGAATAGTGCCCTTCTACAGAAAAAATTTAGCAAAATTTCCTATAAGGACATACTCATAACACGAATCAGATTAGCCTAATGTGTCGGGCTCCTGTACAATAGGTTATGTTCAACTTTCTTCAGACTGTTTTAGTGTAGTCTATATATGTTAATGAGCCAGCTTATATCGGGGGTTACTAGTTGGGCCCCGATATGCTTTTTTTTACCTATGGCCTATTTAGCTGGCTTAGCTTGATTACTTAACCTTGGGTATGTTTCCCTACCCTCAAGTTTAATGCCAACTCTGGAACATATTATGGTTGGGGAGGAGTAGCACTTTTGATGTGTATTATTTATATGATGACTCGGAATGTAGATTATTTGGGAGGGGATTATACTAGTGATTAGATCTTAGTAGTTATCCCCTGATTTAGGTTTGTGACTTTAGAGCTGATCTAGGTAGGTTGATTATTATGTGTGCTAACTAAGATTTTGCATATGATTAAGCCATGTGTGGTGATATCCATATATGGATATGGTGGATATTTATCCTCCCTATGTGATGATATAATACCCAGCCGAGTACATCTTTTCTGGATAGTCAGCATCCCTAAGTGATGATACTGTGCCCTAGCCCGGTGCGAGCTTAGGAGTGGATTGTATTGTAATAATTTATGATAGATCCATGTTCCCCTGTATGGGTTTGTACTGAGCCCTAATGGGTGCCCTTTGGGCAGTTGTGGCATCTTTGGTGAGATTACTTGTGGATCGAGACTATAGTTGGGCTAGGAGAGGATGTACGTTATGAATAGGTCTTGGAAGTCATCCTATGGATTCCCAGTTAGCAGCCTAGACCAGTTTATCCTATTGATTGGTTTTGTGTAGCGAGCATGTCGCATTTGTTCATGATTTTCTTGTGGCCCAGGTTTTGTATGTGATACCCTGATGGTGATTTTCCTTCATACTTTTTATCTGATACTGTACATATTGATAGCTAACCCTTTCACTATACTTACTAGCTATTAATGTAGTTACCCTTTTTCTATTATACATCATGTGCCACTACGCTTTTTGTTGTGATTTCTCTTTACCTTTGTTATACTAAGTTTTACCCGGTCGTCCTATGATGCCTACTAGGT
>JBDJHY010258827.1:0-10537 GCA_039654485.1 Withania somnifera
GGGCTAAAACCCTTAATTCTAGGGCTTGTGGTTCACACACCACGCATGGATTATAATTAATGTAATGTTGTTTGTTTTGATTAATTGATTGTTCTTCTATTTTAATATAGTTGCGTTTCTAATTGCTGGCCACTTTTAGAAGCATTCTTATGCTTGCTATGTTACTGAATCCGATAATCGTGTGAGTGAACTGGAATAGAAGGAGTGTGTTTATGTTGCTAACCTTAATCCGAGAGTAGTAATATAACTAGGTAACTAAGACATAATTGTGTACTTAGTTGCTTCGCTTGGGTAATTTAGGGAAGATAGCATAATGTTGTTATGATAAGTGAACAACACTCTAATTCGGCGTAGTTATTACTTGATTAATTAGGTGATTAATATCGATCAATCATTAGTCATATTATTAACCCCTAACTCAACAATCAACAGACAAATATCTTTACTTAAGGAAAGTTCCTACGTGTGTGTGAGAGTAACGCCATAGCCCTAGAATCATTCTAAATCTTGAATTCATCTATTTGTGTTTTACATCTTTATTTCTAACTTAGATTGCACTTTAGTTATACCTAAATTAATATACTTTTCTGAATTCATAATTTGTACTTTGGATCTAAATCACTACCTATCCTTGTCAAGTGATCTAATTGAATATATAAGTCCCTGAGGATTCGATAATCCGGCTCGCAAGAGCCACTATATTACTTGTACGATCACATACACTTGCATGTGCATTTGGACACAACACTACATCTGGGTATATAGCTTTAATAAGTGTACTAAATAGCATCTGTAGGCTGGGTTTCTAGGTTTTTACCGTATACTTGGACCGTTTCTTCATTTCGTTCCCTATTTGTTCTCTATGTTGGCATTCGGTGAAATACGATGCCCGTGACTTAGAATTGGCCTTGTAATGGCTTTAGGGTGACTCTAGAAGTAGTCAAACGCTAATGTGTGGGTTGGTTTTGGGTTTTTCCCTCGGGTTTGGGATGTTATATTGTGCTTCTAGTTGTAATTTAGTTGCGCATGTGCACGACATAGGTTGACTATAAATATAAATGTATTGATGTGTTGTGCATTCATTCTACGAGAGGTTGAGCCACAGACTCCATTTTGAGAGTGCATTAGGGTTGGGTCCCATATCACCACTTGATGTTGATGTTGTGGAGGCTAGATATTGATAATGAGGCTAATAATGGATAATGATATGATAAATGATAACTTGGGATATTCTTATAATAATACAAGTTAAAGGAACTTTTGACATTTTAGACTCAACAGTGTACCAAGCACCCGATATTACTATTTTTAGTTGTTTTAGTTAGGCTTCATACCCTAGCACCAGGAATATCACTTTACTAATTAATGTTGGGACTTCAGTCCTACTATGTTCGACAGTGAGTACAGCCGCTGGAACTTGAGTCTGTCATCATACAACAGTGAGTACAACTTTTTGACACTTATCACACCTAGTGTCTTGGAGAGTTTTATGACAATTGTTCCTTTGAGGACGTTGGTGATACCATTATGTTGAGGCATTGAATGCCATGAATTGTCGAGTATAGCTTGATGATAATCTTGTTATGAGGCATTAGATACAAGACTGTGAGATCCTTGAGGCTCCGTGACTTGAGATGTGAGATTATGATGACATTAGAGATAGTACGTGGAGGGCGTATCTCCATAGACATTGCCTCTAGGATACGACAACCGAATGGGGGTATAGGATAGAGCAGGATATATGGGAATTATGATTAGACTTCCTTAAATCCTTCCTGCTTGACCTACGGGTACCAGAGGAGGAACACACACAGGACTTGTTACTTCGTGGTGTGTATTTACTTTTTTGGACTTGTTTTCTGCAGTGTACCCCTAGTTGTATGGGAAACCTACGGGTGAGCTTGTTTTCTATGTATGTTTCCATTCTTATAAGTGATTTGGTAGTGTTAATTTACTTTTTGTACTTACTACTTAATTATCGTTATTGTTTATAATTGAGACTGTCTTGTTATATGGATATTCGTTCAAGGTATCATTTGATTATTAATTCCTTTCTTACTTATGGTTACTAGTATGCCGTCCATGTTCTCTGCTTGTATACTTATCCCTCTCTTTGATCACTTACTATTGTTATTCATATACATTGTTGCAAGGATTCCGGGTATGTCTTCCTTTCTTGCCTAAGATCTTGTTATGTGATTTAGCTAGCGGTGCCTTGTCTATCTACTTACTTGTTTCCTCTCTGAGTAGCTAGCTTCCATGTTGTACTATTTGCTTCTGTGACCTTACTTTTTTGTATTCCGTTATTTATTGCTTTTAGGATTGTTATGTGCCTTGTGGGCCCTCTAAGCCTGCTGGGTATGGATTTCTTCGACAACTTATACTCATACTACACTTGTTTCCATGGTGCATTTTAGAGTACTAGTTCTTGACATTGATTTACAGATTATCGTTCGTGCCTACTTACTGATATTTTCAAATATATAGGGTGATCTTAGTGTGCAACTATTCCTGTTCTCTCTTCATATTGGACTTGTCTCTATTGTATTTTCGGAGACATACTTGTATTAGATTTTTTTTATACTCTATACTTAGAGGCTTTTTTATTTACACTGGTACCGAGTTTTGGGAGTTGTTGATTCTGTTATTATATTTTGCTATGTTGTCACATTCCCTTTCCTTTGTACCTTGTTATTACACTTGTGCTCTCTACTATTGTTGATGGTATCCCTCTGCTTCAACTTTAATCTATAGGGTTGGTTCTCCTACTGGTGGGATAGTAGGTGCTATCATGATATGATAAATCAAGTCGTGACAAACCAACATATAAATAAGGTGATAGTTAAGAATAAGTTCCGATTCCCAGGATAAATGACTTATTTGATCAGCTTTTGGGTGAATCCATATTTTCTAAGAATAATCTGCAATCAGTTTACCACTAGTTGAGAATTAGGGTAGAGGACATCCCTAAAACAACCTTCAGGACACATTATGGCCATTCTGAGTTCTTCGTGATGTCTTTTGGGTTGACTAAGGCCTCGACAACATTCATAGAATAGATAAATCGAGTGTTTAGGTCTTAGATGTATTTTTTATTGTGTTTATCAATGATATTTTGGTTTACTCATGAAGTTGAAAGGATCATGATCGACAGTTAAGGATTGTGCTTCAGACTTTAAGAGATCAGCGAATGTATTCCAAGTGCTTAAAGTGAGAATTTTGGATTGAATCTGTGGCATTCTTAGGACATATGGTGTCAAAGGATGGGATTTTGGTAGAAGCATAAAATATTTTGGCAGTTTGTGATTAGCCTAGACTAATTACTCCTTCTGAGGTTTGTAGTTTTATAGGTTTAGAAGGGTACTACAAATGGTTTGTCGAGGGTTTATCATCCATCACAACATCACTGAAGAGATTGACAAGAAAAAAGGTTTTTTTCAAGTGGTCTGATGAGTGTGAATCCTATTTTTAGAGGCTGAAGCCTCAATGTTCTAATGTACCAGGGTCATGTTATAGAATATTCTTTGAGGTAATTGAAGACTCGTGAGTATAAATTTGTACTTAAATTTGGAGGTATTATTTATATGGTGTGCATTGTGAGATCTTCACCAACCATCATAGTCTTTAATATATTATGAGTCAAAAAGAGCTTAATTCGAGACAACATAGATAGATTGTGTTTCTTAAGGATAATGGTATTTCAATTTTGTACCATCCGGGCAAGGAAACCATAGCAGTGGATGCCTTGAGTTGGAAATCAGTAAGTATGGGAAGCCTAGATTTCTTTCAATTTTGAGAGAGATCATTGGCCTTGGACATCCAGTCCTTGGCTAATCGTCCAGTCATATTGGATTTGTCAAATCCCAATGGGGTTCTTGCAAGTGTTGAGGTTTATTCTACGTTGGCTGATTAGATTTGTCAACATCAGTTTGAGGATCCAAAATTCAGTGATATTCATGACTAATTATTGAGGAGTGATCCCCATAGGGCTGTTATTAGTTCCAGATGATGTTTTAAGTTTGATAGTTCTATTTGTGTTATGAGAGTTGGCGATTTGATTTAGTTAATACATCATGAGGCCTATTCTTCCATATATTCCATCCATCTAGGTGCATCTAAGATTTATAGAGACTTGATACAACTTTAATGGTAGAGTGGCATAAAGAAGGATATCCAGAGTTTGTATCTCAATGCTTAAGCTATTAGCATGTTAAGTTCGAGCATTAGAGACATGGTGGATTGATGCAGAGACTTCCCATTCCTGAGTGGAAGTGGGAGCGGATCACAATGGACTTTGTTTTATGGTTTTCACTTACTTCTAGAGGTTCTAATTTATTTTGGGTTATTATTGATAGGTTGACTAATTTTGAACATTTATACTAGTTCATACTTCCTACAACATAGAGGAGTTAGCTCAAATTTATCTTAGTGAGGTGGTTAATTTGAATGGGGTTCCAACTTCCATTCTTTTAGACCGTGGTACTTAGTTTACATCTTGTTTTTGGAGCACTATTCAGTAAGGTATGGGTCAAAGTCTTAGCTTAGCATAGCTTTTCATGCTTAGATGGATGGTCAGTTCAAGAGGACTATTCAAGTCTTTGAGGACATGTTATGGTCTTATGTACTTGATTATAGAATTTCTGAGGTCAACACTTGGCTTTGGTAGAGTTTGCGTACAATAAAAGTTTTAATTTGAGTATTCAAATTGAACCTTTTGAGGCTCTATATGGTAGGCGGTTTCAATCGCCAGCGGGTTGGTTTGATGGTATCAAGTCCAGACCGTAGAGTAAATACATGCTTCAGTATGCTTTGGATAGAGTTTGGGTGATTTAGGATAGAGTCCGAGCATCCTACAGTAGGAAAAAGAGCTATGTGATCTTAGGCATATTTATATGCCTAGACGTTATTTAATTCCCATAATTTGACTTAGTTTCGAGAATAATTATGTGCTTTTTAAGTATCTTGTTAGCACATACGTATGTAGCATCACTAGCCATTGTGATTAGCCTATCACAAGTATATTTAAATAACTGAGGCATGTAGATCAAGAGGAATCGAAGTGGGAATGAGTAGGGAATAAATACAGGAAAATAACCCTTATCACGATAGGGATCACGACGTGATGGCCTGCCCATCACGATTGGGATCACTTCGTGATCCCCTATTCAGTCGGGCAACATATGTCTTCAACTTGCAAGATTAGTTAGGGGTAGTTTGGTCTTTTTACTTAGGCATCCATATAAGCCTTAGGGTGTAGTTTTTGGTTAGTGTGCAGCACTTGGGGATTGAAAACACCAAGTAGAGGAGATATTCAAGCAACCTAGGGTTACCTATAACGTTAAATTCTTGTACACAATTGTTATCAACATTATTCTCTGAATTGAACATGAGTTTTCTTAGCTAAGCACCCTTGTTTTAGGGTTATGGCTTGCACGTGTTGTATTGTATTGGTTTGATATAAACTAGTAATTGTTTCTCATTATTGATTATTTTTATGCTCCGTAATTCATGTGTTCTAATTGATTGGCCACCATTAGAATAATTGCATAACTCTATAGTGCACCTATCAGGTAATCTTGTGAGTGGAACGAAAGTGTAAGGAGTGAAATTGTGTTTGATAAATATAATATAAGAATAACAACATAAATTGTGACTAAGACGTGATTGTGTACTAAGTTCCCCACTTGGTTAAATGGGGAATATAACGATAATGCATTTATATTAAGTCACTATAACACAAGTCGATCGAAGTAGTTGTGTGTTTATATAAATAGTGAGTAGAGGACTATCAATCCCTAATCATAATTTCAACCCCAGAATCAACAATTAGAGAGATAATTATTGTTTTTGGAAAATCAAGACTATATAAGAATGTGTGCAATACCATAGCCCTAGAACAGTTGCTTATATCGACAATACTTGACTGTTTCACCCCAAGTCTCATTTACATCTCCGTAGTTACATTAGAATAATACCAAACTTTCCATTCCTTCTATTGTTACATTAAATTGCATACATATTAAGTTCCTTATAAGAATCATTTATGACACTAATTCACTATTCCAAGTCCTTGTGGGTTTGATATCCGGCTCGAAAGAGCCATTATATTACTAATTAGAACACGTACACTTGTGTGTGTGCCGGGAAGCCGACAAGTTTTTAGCGCCATTGCCAGGGAATTGTCAATTAGTTAGTTTTTGATTTTTGTAAGATATTTTCCATTGCGATTGTTAATCTCTTGATCTTAGATGTTAAATTTTTTTCAGGCATTATTACAGGTAATCTAGCATGGAACAAGGATTTGGTTGAACCCTTCAATAAACCTAAACGTTTTATACTTCAACAATGAAGGACTGAGGCTTTCTCCCATTCTTTTCCACAAGCTCAGCTGGATAAACCAACTGTGGTAGTGCCTGCTAAAATGGCAGCTCCGAGATCACCCGTGAGGTGGCCATTCCAAGGGCCACAAATGCTACCTCCGCCATACATAAAACCGCACCTAGAGGTAGATTCTACCTAAAGCTGAATATGGTACAACTTTTTTAGACTAGAGGGCAATTCACTAGTCTCGCTCATGAGGATCTGCAACAGCACATACAAATTCTTTTGGACATTAGTGATACTTGCATTCCAAATGGAGTCTCACTGGGTTATGTGAGACTCACTTTATTCCCATTCTCCTTGCTCGATGATGTAAAAAGTCGGTTAGCTGCAGAGCCACCCAACTCTATTAGTTCATGGGCGGACTTAGCAAGGAAGTTCTTGATTATATTCTTTCCATCTGGGAAAATAACATGACTGAGGAGTGAAATCCTAAGTTTCAGAAAAAATCTAGGCGAAAAATCTCTACCAAGCTTGGGAGAGGTTCAAAGCATTGCTCAGAAATTATCCTTATCATCAGCACAATGAAGTGTTGATGCACACTTTTATTGAGGCCCCGGAACCTAACTCAAAAATATTGCTAGACTCAGCAGCTGGAGGACAGGCCTTAGAGCGAACATATGATAAAATTTATGCATTACTAAATAAGATTTCCACAAGTAATCCTTATTGGAACAGAGATGTGTCAAGAGAAAATAGTAGAAAGAATACTGCCGAAGTTATGGATTTAGATGTGGTCACAACTTTGTCAGCATAAACTTCATCTCTCTAAAACATGTTTGCATACACTTTTGGGAAGAAACAACAACAGGCTGCAGTGAATGCAGTTCAATCACAAGCTATGAATTAGTCTGATACATGTGGAGGAGGCAATCATATGTCTGATGTATGCGGGGCCAACCCTAACTCAGTTAACTTGGTAGGAAATACATAAGGGGACAAGGACAATAAGCATATGGTAACACTTACAACGCGAGCTAGAGAAACCACCCAAATTTCTCTTGAGGCAGAAATCAGAATCAGCAATAGTAGCAGGGCCCAGGTCAGTATAGAAACTATCAGTCTAATCAGCAACAGGGACTGAAATTCAACAAGAAAAACTATGGTACTTCACAAAATATGCAGGCCGGTAATAGTATAAAAGAGATGCTTAAAAAGTTACTAAAGGGACAGGCACGAGCTAGTGAGAGACTAGAAAGGTTCGAAGTAGATATAAAAAATCAACAGATGGCTAAGCAACAACTGGAGAGGAAGATGGGGAAATTCGATGTGTCATAAATTACAAGCCCTAGGGGGTCTTCCAAGAAACACAGAACAAAACCCAAGCCAAGAAAACAAGATTGCAACAGGGGCTATTTAAAGTAGCAAGGGTTACTAAGCAGGGAGCGATTGAGCTCCAAGACTATAAGGCTGACCAAACTTTTTTGGTCAATGGTTAGTGGGTCAAGAATTATTGGCCCAAATCAGATCTTGGGCCAACATCCATCGACATGGTGGATGTATGAAATTATATAGGTTATGCTAGGACTTTAAATAAGGCGCTATGCGAGAAGCAGTTCGTGCTTTATATGTATTTTTATTTTGTTTCTATTTTATTTTATCAATTTTTTTATGTTTGATAGGTTCACAAAGATATGAAAGCATCAAGGTATGTTGGGTGGAAATTGGTTCAGAAATATCAAGGAAGGATTGATCACAATAGCAATCAAATTGTGATGCACATCGTGATCATCCACTGGAAGGCTTGAGTCCTACCACGATATGCATCACAAAGTGATGCAAATCATGGTAAGACTTTGTATAATCAGAGTTCCATCATGATAGGCATCAGGACATGATGAGACTCTGGAATATTGGGTTGGCCATCAAGATAGGCATCATAAAGTGATGTGTATCGTGATGAGACACTATTTAGAGGAATACTCCATCATGGTACCCATCACGTCATGATAGAGTATTTTGGGTCAAATATTTCCATAAACATCTCGGATAGACCTAACCCTTAGTCTCTCAATTCTAAATTTTAGTTGTTTCACTTTGTTTCTCCCTCAACAAAAACACTCCTAAGTCTTTCCATCTCCTCCTTTATCCTTCCTCCAATTCCTTTCCTTGTAGTTCAATAATTCTACGGTATGTGCTTCTCTCTCCCCTTTTATTTGATTTTTTTTCATTATGAAGTGTGAGAGCCACATGTACCCTTGACATAGATGTGGATTGAATTTGGTTAATGTAGCTTTCTCTTGTTATGCTCTACTTGGTGTTAAACATTACTATTTTCATGTGTTGCGCGACTTGGTCGATTTGAGTTGTTGTAATAGGAGGGGGTTTGGTAGTGTGCAATTGATTAATAACGAAGAGACATCATGAATGAATTGATTGTTAGGGAGGACATTGAACTAATAATGAGTGCCCCTATCTAATGTGCGTATAGTTGCATAAGTTAGTTGATTTTAGTTTTCTTATTAGTGTAGTTTTATGCCTTTGTCATACAAATAGCATAAATGTAAGTTATTGATATTCAATAGAGTGGAGTGATGAATGTTGATACACGGAACCTTCGTAATGCACATTAAAAGGGGAAATCTAAGTACCTTACAGTATATGACCAATACACCTTGTGTTTTTGCTATATTATAAGTGGTGCTTTGGTGCACGTTTAGTTTTATTTATAGGCATAGTGGTTAAGTGTGGGGTGGTTTCCACCACCTCACCATTATGCGTCATATATCGCATATGTTAATGCTAAGCGTGAAGGATAATTAAGGGTGATGTAATCATGTAATTGGAGGTTGTCGTTAGGTCCATAGGAGGATGTGCACACACTTACACACTTGGGTCAGCATTGTAATTGGGGAAGTTTGACATAACCTTTATGTATTCGTCTTCCAGTGTGTGATGTTGTTGATTTTAAAGTGTGGGGTGGTACCCCACCTATTTTTGTTGTGCTATGCATTCTTTCGACATTGCTAATACTTATTTTCTTTGCAAGAAATGCCTCTTAAACCCACCAAAATAGGTCACTCTAAGAAAGTCATCATGGCTAGCTCGAGTTCTTCATGGGTAACCTTTAAATGATCTTGTGCCTCTTATACTGAGGAGGTACATCTTGTTGACCCTCCCAGGGTGAAAAGATGATGATTTTTCATAGCTATGGTAGTTAATTTGGGAAAGACATGGTACCATCAGAACTCTATATCTCGGTACCTCCCTATCGAGCAAATTGATAGGGCTAGTTTGGAGACATAGCTACCCTTAATATTCAATCGGGTCCGTCATGTTGGGTTATATTTAATATTTGAGGACCAAGGAGAGTGTAACATCGACATGGTCCGAGAATTTTATGCTAACTGGAACCCAAGGGAGACAAACAAGGTAAAGGTGTAAGGGTACATTTTTTGGTTGCCAACGGCCTTTGTCAACTATATTTTAAACACCAATGATGAGGCCGACATGACTCCATTGAGAGAATTATAGATACCAACTCTATACCAGCAGATCTTCCATACCCTATGCGGTGTAAATTCACAGGCCCGATGGATTCGGGACGATCGAGGACGTCACACAGCCCTTCCTTTCTCTCACTTGAATAAGGAAGCTTGGTGTTGGCTTAAAATAGTTAACCATTGCCTAAAGCCGATCAATTATTACACCAATATGATATGAAACAGAATATGTCTGGTCTATATACTGATGGCCAGCATGGATATTAATATAGGTGGGGTGATACAAGCTGCTATGCAGAAGGCCAGGTATAGTAAGCGTTGGAGATACAGTTTTGGGGGCATAATCACCAGATTTCTGTGAGGATAGGAACTTGATGAGGATCCCACAGATGTCGTCTACCCACCACTATCTAAAGTGATAGATGTCACCAAAAACAAAGTTACAGATGAATGTGGTAGTGGATAAAAGTTAACGCAGTAGGAGCGGAATGTGATGTATGAGAGCTATTTTTGTTCATGTGTGGAACCAAAATGCTAAAGTTATGAATTGGCGGAAGACCTGTAATTGCGGAGGAAATAACTACAAACTATTTGCAGTACTCGTTAAATGATCATGCCCACACAATGTGCAAAATTAGGCCCACCTTTATCGAGCGCATTAACGATGATGTCCCCACCGAATTTGATGCTCAGGAATGTAATGTTGTTGATAG
>JBDJHY010258848.1:0-20040 GCA_039654485.1 Withania somnifera
GCTTGTCTCGACCTTAACTAAGTATTATGTATCGTTTAGAGGCTTTGTAGACTATGTAAGGTAAAGTGTGGTTGTGTATCATGTGTTAAATGTGGCCCCAACGGCCACGTCATGTATTTGCTTTTGGTTTGACAAATGCAGTTTCTTTTCAAGGAAGCTTGATATCCATAATGACAGTACCCTTAAATGTTTATTCTATGGATGGTAGGTACAGGATTACAGTTGGTTCTCCCAAGCCTCTTTGGCTACGGGTGCCGGTCCCCCTTAATGGGATTTGAGGTGTGACATATGCATCCCAATATCTTTTGTTATGAAGAGATTCTATTGGATATCTTATTACCCAATGCTTGTATTTTACTTCTTGTCAAACTTATGTGGTTGGACAAGTAAAGTTGGTTGATTAGACTCTTGAGAGCTTTCTTAACTTCTTGAGTAGAGGAGACCCAATTTCTTGAGAGGGAACTATGCCTTTATTTGACTATAATGTATGTATGAACCTTACTCTTCCTACTAGAAAGGCACTCTTATATAGAACCCTTTTGTAGGAAAGTTGTTTGAAAGATAAATGTGATAATAACTTTAAGGTCGGAATTTTGTTCTTATGCTTTTTGGATTGCTTCTACATGATTGAAATGTTCTTAAGCCTACTTGTAGAATTGCATGTGAGTACTTCAAGATTGGGTTAATCCCTTTGTTTTTTTTCTATTATCTCTTTGTATATGATGATATTCTTATTAGTGTTGAATATATATCATATGTTGGAATTCACTTGTTTCCTAAGAAGAGGGTTGTATGCGTACAAGTTGCAACTTTCTTATTGAATCTTACGACTTGTATTGACTTACTTGGTGTTTGCTATCTTTTATCTTTTTATCATGTTCATGCCTATGTAAAGAGTCCATGCTATAGAGGTAGGAATTTCTTATCAAGTTATGCTTGTACGTAAGTTTTAAATGGTTGGAAATTTTATCCTTTTGACCTTAGAGATTCTTTTGAACAATATAACTTTTGTTTGGGGAGGACTTATGGTTATGGCGTGTGGGTTGATCAAGTTTCTCATACTAAACACAGTGTCTTACTCCTATTGATGCTAAAGACAACTTGGTTGACCATTAAATTGATGTTTACTAGGTGTGACCTTGTTCTTTATAATGAATCATTCATGTTGACCTTGAAGGAAATGTGATTGCCTCTGGGGTTTGTTGCATTTGGGTGTTTTTCTCATGTTCTTCACCTAACATTATCTATCTTGATTATTAGGAATCCTTAGATATCCATGGAGATCATGTCCTTTTGGTATGATATTACTTATGCTAAACCTTGTACTAACTCTCATTCTATGAGGAAATTGTGGGTTTTTTCTCTTCTCTATATTTGTAACGTTTGTATTCGAGGAATAATCCTCTCAAAAAGGGAGGATGATATGATATCAGCTGATACCCCATCATGAACATAAGTGTCTGAGATAAAGAAAAGGCATGAAAGGACATTGGAAGACTCTTTAAGCACCAAAGAAAGCAATATCGTGTATGGAAGGTATCTTGGAACATGTGGGAAATGCATGGAATTAAAGAGGAAGAAGGGAGAATTGAGTCCCTTTGAAAGGGACACCTCTATATGGGACTAACACATGCGAAAATGCCCAAGAATTTGGTCTCAACATTTTAAGGCATACACTTTCTTCAAATGTTATGCTCATATGTGGCCTTAGATCTCCAAAGGCAGCTTCATCTAAAGCTCAAACACCTTAACAACCAATTTTGGCTATATCTTTACGAAACAATCCTTGAAGGCCACTTTTAGCCTACAACTGTAATAGCTTAGTATAAATACATTACTTGGCTTACTTTGACTTTTTTAGAATTTAATGTATTGAGAATTGAAAATCTTTCAAGCTTGTAGTATCTCAGTGACAATTTAGTGTTAGGGTGATTTTAGACTTCTTAGTTGATGGATTGTCATTGAGTGATTTAGAATGGGTAAATCTCTTAATTGCTTGTGAACTTCTTTTCTTGATCTCTTGAAGCGTCATCCATTTGTGGGTTTGTTTGGGTTTCATTTTGATTATTTGAGTCAAATTTGTTGTTGAATGATTGGATTTAATTGGGAGGTGAGGGCATCATCCCCTTGATGTCCAATATTTTTCATTCAGTTAATGATAATTGCACATGTCCTTGTCTTTTTAATTTTATATCAAAATTTCAATTCGAGTTTCATGACCTGAATTGTATCTGTCACAACCCAAAATATAATCATGATGGAACCTATCATAGATAACCTATATAGGTGAGCCTAAACAACAATGAAAAATGTAAATGCGGAAAGTAAAATGAGTCAACAAGAAGACAAAAGGTTCAATACAATATAATTAGTCTTAAAACCATCCACAAGATCTAGTATCACTGTGTACAAGCCTTTAAAGAGAATAGTAAAGTACTTGGTAAATTAATATGAGTCTCAATATTTTAATATCTTAAATCCTCAATGAAATATAACAAAAGACTTAAGTAAAGAGACTCTATGACGTCTGTTGGACAATAAGCAACTACCTCAGAATGCTATCAATAAAAGCCTCAGGCTGAACAAAGAGGGAAGATCAGAATGTACTGGGGTCAAAACCTACAATACGCATAGAAAAATAAGGGTGAGCACCAAAAATGCAAAAAATACTCACCAAGTATCCCTAGGAGGCTCTAAAACAAAATAGTAACGAGCAACACTACCCCAAAACACCCTCCTAACCTCCAATAAACTACAACTTATAAATAAATGACTATCCAGTAGAAGTATCACAATAATAAATACATGTTATAGGGACATCTCGAAGGTAAAATTATATACATAATATGTCATGCCCTGGTCTACACCCTGGATGGGACACCATACTCAAGATCCTGCGAGACACCCTGAGTTAAACCTTGTATTGGGCACTGGTACTACCAGTAAACAACTTAAAAACAAAAGAAGTAAAGGTAATATAAATAAACAAACCACATCAACCAAACTGAATGTATTTGAAAAAAAGAAATTTCAAATCCATATACTTAATACTACATCTTTGTTTGAAAGCCTCTACTGACATAAGACATAATAGTGTCTAAGACAAGCTCTATCTCACTTAAAAGTACTAAAGAATGGAATAAAACTTAAAAGGGAAAGAAAGTATTAGATGATAATCACTATCTACATCCCTAAAGTAATGAGGACTCACTATTGACTTTATCTATAGGAGTTCCAAACTAACCCTGAACGCGAGATGGATGGCATGAATCTACATTATGATACAATATAGGCAACAGTATACGTTAATATTATATGATCTACTGAGTATGTAGGTATATATATACAAGAGTCTAAGTATGGATATATATGATTATTTTGAAAGTTGAAAGTAAATAAACTAAAGTCTAATAGTGGTTGAACTATGAGAACAAAGATATGGTTGTAAAACTAAATACATAAGTACACTTTGAGAAATATCATAAAATCTATAAGTTGTAAGTCAAAGCAATATTTGTAATATTGTAAAACTAAGAAGATGAACATAGTGGGAGATTCTCGTAATTGAATCCTCCATGCGAGCAACATGAATTCCAGATAATATCACCATTGAGAGTTCATTTTAAACCTTGACAAAGTTAATGAACCATGACTGTATTGATCCACTAAATTGAGCCTCAATTATTTCTGGTTATAAACCTTTGGTGGTAATGTACTTCTAGGATATGATTTTTCCCCTTTACTAAGGGTGAGTGACTCAATCCAACTCAGTACTGGATACTACTCCTAAAACTAAAATACTAGTGCTTATAATATATTGAACTGTGCATAAACTAGAAAAAAATTAACATTTGGATAGCAATGCTATCAAAACTGAGTTGTGATCAACATGATACGAAAATAATTTTGTTTTTCTAAATATAGCCTAAGAGCTGTAATATCATACATACTTTTCTTATGATATCAAATATACTAAATAAATTATGGTTTTCATGTATAAGTCTAACAATCATATAAACTTTACAAATATTGATTAAGAACATAATTTCATGCTTACGCTGAGATAATTTGAACACAATAGTAAAATCATTGAAACCATAGATAATTTTTGAAAACATATTTATGTGCATATCAATATCATTGAAATTAGAATTTAGACATAGAATCATCATAAAACTGAAATTAGGACTATTGATACAATTTTAATAAAAACCCTAACCTAACTACAGGATTTAGGATTCTTAATTGAAGACTAATAAACTTTGGGAATGAGGATGAAGTAAAACCTCATTTAACACACACATACCTGGTCTTAAAGTTATTGAACTAAAAATCTAAGTGGGAGCTTAGTTTCCCTTAAGCTGGAAAAACAACACTAACTAAGGTCTGAGAGGATTTTATCTAAATATGAGAATGGAAAGCATAGAAAGAAGGAAAATTCTAAGTGTGGGTATATATTCCATACCTTTAGAAATCCTTAACAACATAGTTTTGTGTTTGGGGTATGGGAAATTAATTCCCTTACTAAAAATCTATCGGAGAGGTTCCACAAGTACACAATACAGGTTACAAGGTGAACATCATGGCTCGTCTATGAGTAATGAATCCTAACCTAAAAAGGCCACTAACTAGTTCAGTGCATGATCAATAGTACCGGTCTTGGTATTGATTTCATGGTCTATAGAACCTATCATGGACTAAAAGGACAAAGCTGGTGATTTTTAAGTCCAATATTATAGGGAAGACTACCGTCCATAGTATGGTTCGTACTTTTTAGGCCTAACTTTGATGACCTGCAGAAGAACATCCTCTATACAGAAAGCATGGTCTGTAGTATCGACACTGTGGTCCGTGGAACCGTCTATACTATCTGGGTAAATTTTCCAAGTTTCTACATGGGCTCATAGACCAACCTTATGACCTATAAAGTAATCCATACACTGGGCATGTAAAAATTTTCTCATAATTATTTATTACACTAGATTACTGACTTTACAACTAGGTCTAAGTATGAAACATAAATGGGGTCATAAAATATCTCCCTTTTGGGATCATTCATCCTTGAATAAAGATTGAAATTGGGACTCTAAGCCTAAGATAATAGAACTGAGCACTGACATGGATAAAATTGAACACTGAGTGAACATGAACATGATCTCAACTAGACTAAATAAAAAATATAGTTGAATACACTAGTTATAATGATACACATGAAAATAATACTAGACTAGCGATAAAACATGATATCTAAAAAATAACTATAAAATAGGAAATATTCACCTCATGTTGAGCTAGAACTATAAGGAAACAAATGGAGATACTTATCAATCATGTCTTTTTTGGATTACCAAAAGGCTTCCTCTATTGACTGGCTCCTCCAAAGGACTTTAACGGAGGTAACATTTTTATTCCAAAGTCTATGAACTTAGAATCTGAACTAGTAGCTCTTAATAAGAAAGATTGTAATGACCTATTTGGTTATTTCCTTGATTTCTGTCTTTTTTTGTGTTTAGAGTCATATGATAGTTTCTTTAAGTCATTTATGAATTGCTGGAACTAGTAATTTGGTGCCCTGGCAGCTCAGTTGTCCATTATCTCAGTTTTCCTATTTTGAAGTTTCAGTTTTAAAATGGTGGAACTTGGGAGTAAATCATAGCATACGCGCTTTGAATCAAATTCCAACAGTTATTTTCGAAATTCCTGCTTTAGTCTATATAGAACCTAATTTTGTATCTCAGAGTTTTTATTTTAAGTTTGAACTGTTTTGTGGAAATTTAGTTCAGCCAAAGCTTATTTTGGAGCTTGGGTGGTCTTTTGGTGATCGAAGTGTCGGATCAGAATTTTGATAATTCCATCATCTCCAGAATGTTGATTTTGGGCTATTAGGTGTATTAGTTTGCTTCCCGGGGTGTCCGGGCTCGTTTATGGAAGATTGGAAAATCTCCTCTTTGGTTGGTTTGGGTTTGGAGGTTCTTTTTACTCAAACGACCTCCTATGGACGTTTTGATAATTACATTATATTCAAAATATTGTTTTCATGATGTGTGCATATTTGGTTTTTTGAATTCCATGTCCGATTACTTTCCAAGCCCCCGCTAGGAGCTAGGAGCATTTAAATGTTATAGAAATATAGTTGGGTTGCTATCAAATGCAGGCACAGTTCCTTTTTTGAGGTCATATTTCCTTTGGTTGTGATCGCGTTAGCTTAGGGTTTTTGTTCAGCACGATCGTGTGTTTTTTGGTCGTGATCATATAGTTTTGGGGTTTTCTTCAGCGTAATCGTGTGCGTAAGAGCACGATCACGTGGTGGTTTTGGTCACGATAGTGCCCTTCTGATAAATTATGCATCATGATCGAGGTGCATGGTTGAGTGATCACAATGTGTTCGACCCTGCCAAGTCACAATTGCATGGCACTTGGATGCGATCACGATAAAAGAGTCTAGTGCCTATAAATACCAGGTTCCAACATTTGTTTTTCATTTTCCTTTTCATTTTCCTCTCCCAAATTCATTTTCTCTCATCAATTCTTGGTGCTAACTCTTTAGGATTTTCTGGGTATTGTTGGTGGTTGCTCGAGGAGTGTTTGGGTGTTTCTTTTTGCTGTGTTTTGAGGTTGTTCTCTTTCTCTTTCCCTCTATTTTAATTGTTAATGTTTTGCACTTGTTCTATAGTCCTGTTTTGGCTAATTGAGGACCTTTCGGTGGTCCAAATAAGCTCAAACTTGAAACATGTGTTTCTTGAGCTGAGGCCTTCGTGCCTTTTTTAGGCCCGATTTCTAACCCGATATATATTGTAAATTATGGGTCTTAAAATTCCCCTCTTGACCTGTTGATCATGTTTCTTCTAGTTGCAGGCTGTTTCGGGTATTCTTGAGGTTGTTCGGGTTGTGCGCGTGACTTGCAGGAGCTTTTCACCGGCGTCCAGGTAGGCTAGGTTTTCCTTACTTTATAGACTGGGTTCATATTTAATTCTTGTTGGATTCCATCCAGTTGGTGGGCTGGATAGGAGTTGATGTGTCATTCCTTCTATTTTTTGCACTTGTTTACCCTTTTGGGGCCCATGCGGGGTCTCGTTATTACTTGTGGACTGCGTTTAGTATACCCATCCTATCAGTGGCGGTTGTGTGGATGTAGTGTTGGTGATTGATTATTGATGGTCGTTCGGGTGAGATATGAGCTTAGCTGGTGGCTTCTATCCTTTCTAGACTTCGAGCACGCTCCCTATTTGCTTTGGTTGCTTCAAAAGCATGCATACCGTGGTGAGCTTGATCGAGCGGGGTCCGCTGTGTGATTTACTACCGGGGAAGGGGTAAAGTGTCACGATCTAAAATTTGGTTCATGATGGTGTCTACAACCCTCCAGTAGAAAAACCTAACCCTACAGCCTGAAGCTATGTGTAGTGGAGTATAAACACTCGAATCATCCAACATATAAGAAAAGCATAAGCAGATATATGTAAAAGCAGAAGCAAACGAAAAACATATACAACCCAAATCCTAAAACCTGGTGTCAAAGGCACATAGAGCTACTATACAGAATATCTAAAAGACAATATATATACAAAGAAACTCCTACAAAAGTGAAACTACACAGGGCCTACTATAGACAAAAATAGAGCATACTGGAAATCAAGGGAACCACGGTCTGCTCGGATCGCAATGCTCACCATAATCTCCACAACTAGATGTATCTATTCTACACAATCTCAGTGTCTCCGATAGCCTCTACAGGTATCTGCACCACAAAAATGGTACAAAAGTGCAGCATGAGTGCCAAACAAGGTACCCAGTAGGCATCATAGGCCGACCGGGCTAAACTAAAGAATAAGTAAGAAAAGGAGAGGAAGTAAAATAGGTCGAAGATAGTAGGAAAGCAGTAAAACTAATAGATAATATAGAAAGATAAAGGTACCGGTGTGCAATACCATCAACAAAGTGTAAGTACAAGTCTATACGGAACTAAAACATGGAAGACACGCACGGGTAGTAACCACTATCCGAAAAGCCGAAATCAAAGTAAAGGAACATACATGTGCTCAAGCTAAGCCAAGACCCAACTAACCATATGTATATATACATATTATGAATAAACGATCAAATGTTAAATTACAACAAATTATGAAACAAAAAGTAGACACACAAAACCTACCTAGTGCCCTGTCTTGTTGGTAAGTACAAACAACACAAAAAAACCTACAGTTACTCGCCCTCGTAAGCTTGGTGAGCACAACCAATATAAAAGTAATACACGGGGTGCAGAAAAGTAAATTCGAATAAGGTCCTATCGTATCCTCCCTCTTAGTGTAAATCTCAGGGACTTACACCCCTACCAGTATAAATATCAAGGTTCGCGCCCTAGAGGACCATGCCTCAACTCAAGTCCAGGGCCTTAGCCCTACCAGTGCCAAACTCCATGGTCTATGCCCGACATATGCCATACTAGAGGTCCTTGCCACGGAGGACCGTGCCTCAAACTAGAGAGCAAGGTAAGTACCCCATCAGTACCTATTTGGGAGGTATGTACCTCAGCAGTGCCATACTCAGGGGTCTATGCGCCACATCTGTCATACTTGGGGTCCGTGCCTCGGAGGACCATGCCTCAAACACAAAAGCATGGTAAGTAGACCATCAGTACCTATATCGAAGGTCTATGTATCATATATTCCATACTCAGGGTCTATGCCCAGAGGACCGTGCCTCTAAATCGAATACAGGGTTTAAGCCCTATCAACACCAGTCGCACCACCCAAATTAAAATAATATACAAATGCCCAATCACTGCATAGCAACAACAAGCCTAATATAGCAGGAACAGAAGCAACCAGAGTCTAAGATTGGCCAAAGGCCACCACCTAAGAGCTTATCTAAAAACGCTCGATGTGCGTTAAATCGAATAGTCCCTAAGGTCAATGGTTCCCATACGGTGAGTCCAGGACCTGACATATAACCCTTCACCCTCTACGCCCCTTCACGACCCCCTAAAAATTGATAAAATATTCATAAGTCCATGAGGACGCAGTGATCAACCTTAAACCCATCCCACACTACTGGCCACATCACACGTACAAACTAATAGCCTAGTCTACAATGAAAGTAAACAAACCTAGCCTACCTGGCCATCGACGAAAGTCCTCAAAATGCGTGCATTATAGGCCCGAAGCTCCAAACATTAACAAAAGTGTATGGAACTATAAAATTATGATTCCAAGGATTAAATAATGAAGAATAAGACCCATAGGAAAACGGGCCCCAAAATAGGCCAATGGGCCCTGCAGCCTTGAAAAATAAATTAAAGATGGCAGCACAAATACTTTGCCTTTTTGAGAAGGACTTAAGTAGCTAAGTTTCCAAAGGTGAACACCCCCGTGTCCTTTATAGACTGAATGGAATCCCCTTACACTTCATCCAATTGATATCGATAGGGGACCACTTGTGGGGGCTAATTAGATAGACCACCTTGTTCCCCCTAACCTAGGCTATGGCAAAAACTCTATCAGCTCGGGGGACTCATGGTCCAGAATTAATCTTAAAATGATTATGGACGAGGGAAAAATTATGGTTAAAGTAAGGAAATCAAAATTTTCCATAATGATAAAAGAGACAAAAAGAACGAGAAATACCCGAGGAAAACTTATGCCACGAACTCACACAAACTCACACGCAACTCACCACTACTTTTCCTAGCTCAAAATACTCTAAAAACCAAGGTTCATGTATAGAGGTTTAACCAAATGGGAAATAATTTAAAATGAAGGGGATGACCCCCTTTAGAACCTGAGCATGGCTGTTGGTGCACCTATTTGGCCATTGGGGAGACCTCGCCTGGGCGAGCTGGGGTTGACTGGTATGTTGATTACTGAGGAGAACCCTAGGGTGCAGGGTCGATTGCGCTGGGGAAACCTAAGGGTCACTGGGGTGACCTGCAACCTAAAGCAACATACATCTCAAGGGAAAATCTCTGGTGGATCTAAAACGAGCATCCGAGTCCAAATCTAGAAAACCAAAACTTCATTTTAGGTAGAAAACACACTTCAAACTCAACGGAGTGGACAAAACGACTAACCAAGGTCGTTTAAGAGAAAAAAAACCCAAGCTCAAACCAACTCAAAAGAGAAAGTTTCCAAACTTTCACAAACGAACCCAAAATGAGCCTGGACACCGCAGAAGGTGACCTAATAACTCAACTAGTAGAAAATTATCATTCAAGAGCTAATGGAATTGTCAAAATCCCAATTCGATCGATAACCAAAGTACCACTGAGGCTCCAAAATAAGTTTTCATTGAGCTAAATTTCCATAAAACAGCCTAAACTCAAAAATAAAACCCCAGGACATGAACTTATGGTCCACCTAGACCAAAGTAGATATTCCAAAGCTAACAGAACTGTTTAAATTTGATTCGAAGAGTGTTTACTAGGATTTCACTCCCAAGTCCCACCATTTCAAAACTGAAACTTCAAAACAGGAAAAGTAAAATAACGGGTAATCGAGCTTCTAGGGCACCGAACTACCGGTCCTAACAAGTCATAAATAACTTGGGAAACTACCAGATCTAAACACAGAAAAAGGCAAATATCAGGTAAATGACCATATGGGCCATTACAATATCTACCACTAAAAAGGAATTTCTTCCTCGAAAGTCAAAAAAGAGTAGTACTTGAAGGCTCAAACATCTATGGATACTAGGTCCACATATCATGCTCTTTCTCCCAGTTAGCCTCCTCGACTGGTCGATGAACCCAACAAACCTTCATTATCGGAATCTCCCTGGATTTGAGGTGTCTTACATCCCCATCTATAATAGCCTTAGGCTACTCAATATAAGTCGAGGTGTCATTAATCTGCATCAGACTCTCGGCGAAGGACATGGGACGGGTATGGTACATAATGGTGAAGCATCAATACATGGAAAACAGGATGAACTACAAATAACTCTTGCGGAAAGTTAAGTCTATAGGCTTTATCTCCAACTTTGTAAGATCTGATAAGGCCCAATTAATAGGGGCATAATTTTTCCCTGATCAAATATGATAGAAATGGGAACCTTATGAAGTCTAACCACCTCACAGACATACAACTCAGCCAATTTCTTTGCAGCCCAAGTTGAATGCATTGGAAAGAAGTGAGCTAATTTGGTCAATTGATCCACGATGACCCAAATGCAATCATAAACCCTACAAGTATTAGGAAAGCCCTGTAATAAAACCTATAGTAATTCGTTCCTATTTCCACTCAGGTATAAGGAGCCTCTGCATCTCACCGCCTGATCTCCAGTGCTTTAACTTCACCTGTTGACAGTTTAAATACCAAGACACAAAAGACGTCATATACCTCCTCATACCTCACCACCAGTAGTGTTGTCTTAAATAGCGATACATTTCTACGATACCTAGAGAAGTGAGCCTCATGCAATAAAGTCTGTATTAGATCACCAACCCTCGAAATGGAAAGTCGACCATGAACCCATAGCACACCATCAGAATCCACCATAGCCCAATTAAAATAACCTTATAGAACCCTCTCTCTCAACTAAACTAAATGTGGGTCCTCATACTGGCGTTGTCAAATATGGTAAAATAAAGATGATCTGGACTCAATATGGGCACTCCAATATATCCATCATGCTGGCCAAGAACTAAATGTCCTAAGCCAACAACCTCTCGAAAATGGAAACTACAGCTAGGCTACCTAAACTCACCACCTTCTGGCTCAAGGCATCAACCACAATATTAGCCTTGCTCGGATAGTAGAGAATACTCAAATCATAGTCCTTTAAGAGTAAAACCCATCTTTGCTGCCTCAAGTTAAGCTCATTCTGACTCAAAATGTACCGCAAGATGTGGTAATATATGAAAATCTCACAACGGACCCCATACAGGTAGTGCCTCTAGATCTTAAGCGTAAAAACTACTACTGCTAACTCTAAGTCATAAGTGAGGTAGTTACGCTTGTGATGCTTTAGCTTCCTTGATGTATAAGCTATAACATGGCTCTACTTTAATTAATACAACCCAATCTAACACCTGATGCATCATAATATACTGCAAATGACTAACCCTCAACTAGTAATACAAGGACTGAAGCGGTAGTCAATAACTCTTTCAGCCTCAGAAAGCTGGAGATACACTCAATTTAGCACTAGATGGACATATCCTTCCATATCATTCTAGTCAACATGGTTGTAATAGAGGTGAAACCCTAAATGAAATGACGATAATACCTAGACAACCCAAGGAAACTTCAAATCTCTATGACAGGAAGTAGATCGAGGCCAATCATAAACTGTGGCTATCTTAGTCAGATCGACACTAACACCGGCACTTGGAAGCAAATGGCCTAAAAATGATATAGAGTCTATCTAAGACTCACACTTGAGAACTTAGCATAGATTCGCTCGGTCCTTAAAGTATACACACAAATCTAAGGTTCCCCTCATGATCGGTTCGACTCCTTGAGTAAACCAATATATCATCTATGAAGACAATCATGAAGGAGTCCAAATAAGGTCGAAACACATGATTCATCAAGTCTATGAAGGTTACAGTGGCATTAGTTAGTCCAAACGACATAACCAAGAACTCATAATGCCATATCTGGTTTGAAAAGCTGTCCTCGGGACATCCTCAGCCCAAATCCTCAACTAGTGGTAGCCAGACCTCAAATAAATCTTAGAGAACATCATGGCTATCTGAAGCTGATCAAATAAATTGTCAATATGTGGAAAGGGATACTTATTATTAACAACTACTTTGTTCAACTTCCTATAATCGATACACATCTGTAGGGAGCCATCCTTTTTATTTACAAACAACACTAGAGAACCCCACGGTGACACACTAGGATAGATGAAACTCCTATTAAGCAAATCCTATAACTGAATACTCGACTCACGAAGACCAGCTAAGGCCATATGATACGGAGGAATAGAAATATGCATAGTTCCTAGATCAACGCGATACTAAAGTCTATATCCCTCTCTGGTAGGGGGCAAGGAAAATCAGCAGGAAAAACATCGACAGACATGCTAACAACTGGAACAGACTCAAGGAAGGGAACTCAACACTAACATCTCTAACATGGTCCAAATAAGCATAGCAACCTTGAGAAATAAGTCTACGGGAATGACAATTGAAAATAACCTATACCAATGAATAGCTAGTGAGGCTGCGAAACACTATTAAGGGTACACTAGGCACAGGTCACAATCTTGGCATAAGAATCTAGGACCATATGATAGAAGGATAACCATTCCATGCCCAAGATCACATAAAATATAGCTTATCCAACTCAATAAAGTCACCCCAAGTTTTGTGAACCTGAATCATCACCAGACACGACTTATATACCCAATCCAACACTAGGGTGGCGCCCACTGGGGTAGATACATTCACAGGTATAGGCAGCTGCTTACTAACAACACTCAACCCTCAAAGAAAAGTAAATAAATTTATATGACAAGGTAGAACCCATATCAAATAATAATAATACAGAATACCCAAGAATAGTGAATGTACTAGTGATAACCACATCGGAAGCCTCAGCCTCGACCCAATCTTCATCATCATAGTCCAACTCTTTCTTTGCGTTGCCATTTCCGTCCATAGAAATTTTTGGACCTTTGATGATAACTTTCCAAGCTCTATGTCTTGGCTTTTGATAAAGATCATCATCCTATTCTTCCATGGATAATAGTTGACCCTATTGAACCCTGGAGGTTTGTTTGTGGTTGTGCTTTCTTCGAAAAGGGTTGAAGAGTGATTCAAGGCTATTTTCAGATCTTAAACTCTTAGGATATTAATCCTCAATAAGATTCCAAGCTCTGATACCAATTGTAGAGCAGATCAAACACACCAGAAGGGGGGTTGAATAGTGTGATAGACTTTTTGACACTTTTTCTTGTTAAGGCAAGAAAGTAAAAATCGAAAGAATGAACACAATGAATTTTAGAGTGGTTCAGCCAAACTTTTTCCTACGTCCACTACCTAAGTACTTATCAACTTAGGTTTTTCACTATCAATAAACGGATTTACAATCACTTTTAAGACAAGTGAGAACTTTTACAATTTCTTAATTTTTGGCTCAAGAAAAACCCATCAAATTTAGAGTTAGAAACTATCTTAATGTTTCTCAATTCTTTACAACTCACAATAAATGAATACAACTCATAAACAAATGTACAAGATCAAATGTACAAAGATTTTAAATAATGATATGAAAGCTCAAAAACTTTGTACTATAGGTAAGTGAGTGATAAGAACTTTGATTTTCAGAGGATATTGTAATAGAGTGTTGTATTTTGTTAAAAACTGATTATCCTTTACCTTTTGTGTGTATTTATAGTAATCTCATTCGATAAAGCCATTGAGCATTCAATTCTTGCCGTTATGCCTCATTAAATGATGTAATAAATACACCTGACATATTGATTGGTCAACCAACAAACTATCTTGGTCGACTAACACCCTTCTTTGGTCGACTAGCCTTTGGCTTTTGGTCGACTAGCGCCATTTCAGTAGCTCACTGGAATTTTTTCTTACTCGAGTAACAATAACCCTTTGGTCGACTAAAGTGTCACCAAAATGTTTTGTTGAAACTTCAAATTGATGCCCATGAATTGAGATCAAATTATCCATTGGAGAAAATCATATTTTCAACTTTTCTTCATTTTGGTCGACTAACACCTAGTGTTGGTCGACTAAACCATTTTCCGGTAACATTCTAGAAAACCGTTGGTCGACTAACAACTAGGTTTGGTCGACCAAAAGAGTCCCTGTTGGTCGACCAATATCTCCTGTTGTCAACTAATGCCCTTCTTTTTCTTAACAAATACTGTATTTTGAGTAGTCAAAATGCCTCAAAATGACTCCTTGATTTCCCGAAGTAATTTTCTTGGATTAGGACAACTTTCAAGAACATAACCATGTATTTTTAAGAGCTTCATTAACATCAAATTTTTAACTTAATATTTTAGTAACATAGAGGGACAATTTTTTGAACCATCCTTGGTCCAACACAAAAGACCACCCAGGCTCCAAAATGAGCTTTAAAAGAGTTGAATTTCCATAAAATAGCCCAAACTCAAAATGAAAACCCCGAGATACAAACTTAATGTCCACCTAGACCAAATTCGGCATTTCAGATCTAAAAGAACTATTGGAATTTTATTTCAATTTCGTTTACTAGGATTTCATTCTCAAGTTCCACCATTTAAAAATTAAAACTTTAAAACAGAAAAACTGAGATAACGAGTAATCGAGCTTCCAGGGCATCAAAGTACCAGCAAGTCATAAATAACTTAGGGCAACTACCAGATGTCTCTAAACACAAAAAAGGCAAAAATCAAGTAAATGACCAAACGGGTCATTACATAAAGGATGATAAAAAGGTTGTTTTCTAAACTAACACTAAACGTAGAGTTTTATAATGTGATTGTGTGACAACGAGCTGGTACTGGATATTTTCATATCGGAACTTAGTTTTCATCTATTATGTACGTTACAGGGTTATATCATGGTTGTTTAGAAATAAGGATCGAGGACTCCATTGGTTGGCACTTAGGGTTGGGGGCTCCATTGTTGGCACTAATAGGGCACAGACCCTACATTTGATTAGGAGGTGGGGACCTCCTGGGCGCTGACCCCTCTGTTGGAACTAAGGAGGCAAGAACCTTCGTAGAAAGGCTCCCGAAAAACGAGGCCTGATGAGTGCGTTAGTATAGTTCCACCCCTTTGCATCATCCTTCTATCACTTGTTTGTGCCTTGCAGGATGACGAGGGAAGTCATGATTGGTTTTGTATCCCTGTTTGGGCGTCTGGTAGGTTTTGTATGTTTTTCTTTTTTATATGTATCTAGTGGTGGGATGGGGCACCACTAGAGTTTATCTGTTAATTTTCCTTTCTACTTGTATTCTTGTTTTCCCTTATTTTTAGTCGTTCTATTTATTAGTTGAGTTGAGCTGGATATCAGGTACACTTCCGTGGGCTTGTGCCCTATGTTAGTTATTCTTAGTTGATTTTTGTATTGTTATGCCTTATTTTCCTGTACTGTTTTCACTTATTTTCTTCTGACCTATTTTCTTACTCGTTGTTCTTCATTGTATTTGATTAAGCCCGGGGTCGATGATGCCTATTGAGTACCTTGTGTTTTGGTACTCATACTATATTTATGTACCATTTCTATGGTACAGATACTAGAGCGGGCCTTCGCAGAAAATGAGATCATGTTGAATAGAGGGAAAGGTTGATTTTGTAGTTTTAGGTAAGCTCTAGCATTCAGGCTGAGCCTGTTCTCCACCTATGCTGGGTTTTTGCCTTATCTTGTTCAGGGCAGACTGATTTTCTATTTACCTCTTGTTAGAGCAGTTCTCTTTTTCTTTCATTCTCTTTTTTCTTTTATGAATTATTGTTAGAAAGGGTAGACTGCGTAGGAAAGGATTCGAGTGGGGGAGCATCTACCCCCTCTCCCTATATATAATGTTTTGATTATTTTGATGTAGTTAGCTCCATTTTTTCATAGTCACAAGTCCTAGGAGGTGTTTATTACTTTTTTTGTTATATATATTTCTTCATCCTACTCCTTATTGCTTTATTTCTACTTGTTATTAGTTATCGACCCATTGCTTGTCTCTCCAGGCCGAAGGATTGGGATTGTATACTGGAGGGTGGTAGACGCTATCACGATCCTAGTTTTGGGTCGTGACAAATATTTTCCTTTATAGCCACATTTTTAGGGGAAACAAGTGAACGATCACAAAGGAACTTCTTCAATAAAGACACATGGAATACTGAGTGAATATACTCTGTATGTAAATCTACCTCATGGCCACCTTTCTTACTCTCTTTAGAACTTAGTAGGGGCCTATATAGTGAGGGATGAGCTTCCCTTTCTTCCAAAATCTCATAACTCCTTTCATGGTAGAAACTTTCAAAAACTTCCAATTATTAACCTCAAACTCTAGGAGTCTTCTTCTCACATCTACCTAAGATTTTTGTCGACTCTAAGTTCTTTTCAACCTCTCCCGATGAGTTAGACATTTTACATGGTATAATGAACCAAGTATAGCCCCATCAAGGAGGCCTCACACACCTCAAACCAACAAATGGGAGATCTATACCTCCTCCCATACAAAGCCTTATATAGAGCCATCTAATTACTGGTAAGATAATTATTATTATAAGAAAACTCTATTAGAGGTAAGTTATAGTCCCAATTACCCTTGAAGTCATGCATATAAGATCACAACATGTCCTCCAAAGTATGGATAACTCTGCCTAACCATCCATTTGGGATGAACCGTTGTGCTAAGGTGCACTTTAGTCCCCAAACCCTTCTAGAAAGATCTCTAAAACTGAGAGGTGAACTGAGTACCTCTATCTTAAATAATGGATAAGGAGTCCCATAGAACCTGAAAATCTCCTACATATATAATATGGCATAAACTTAGATGACTTGGTTATCATTTACACAATCACCCAAATAAAGTCTTGATGTTTTGAGTACGAGGTAAGGCGATAATGAAGTCCATGTTGATAACTTCCCATTTCCATGAAAGGATATCAAACTCTTGGGAAATTCCTCAAGGTTTTTGATGTTTAACCTTCACCAACTGATAATTGGGACACCTAGCCAAAAAATTTTGATATGTCCTTCTTCATACCATTCCACCAATAAACTTTGCTCAAATATCTATACATCTTGGTGAAATCTGGATGAATTAAATAGCTAGAACTATGGGGGGTTTTTCTAATATTTTTTGTCTCATTCCATCCACATCTAGAACACACAATCGGCCCTAGTAATGAAGCACACCATCTCCCCCTTGGTTGAAAATTTTAAACTACTTACAGTGTCCTTAAGCTTCATTAAAACTATGCCACTACTCTAATTTTCCTTTACCTCAACTACCAAGGATAACTCGAAAGCATTCTAGACTACTACACTACCATTATTTGTATCAACAAGATGAATACACAAATATGTAAGCCAGTGCACATCTCAAATCAATTCTTTCCTCCTCATTTTCAATATGAGCTATACTACCCATAGACAATCTACTCAAGGCATCAACAATAACATTTGTCCTACCTGGGTGGTAACACACACTTATATCATAATATTTTAAAATCTCTATCCATATTCTCTAATAATGATTTAGTTCCTTCTGGGTGAACATATATTGCAGGATTTTGGGATCATTAAACACATATACATGAACACTATATAGACTTTAGTCAACTTTTGATAAGCAGAGCATCATTAAAAAATTGACTACACCATGACTTCAGAATATTGAGTTTGGGTTAGGTGAGTTATTTGTTTAGCTCTTAGGCTAGCCAAACTCAGTTTGAGTCCTCAATTGAAATTTTGAAAATTTAGGCTGAGGGTTGACTTTAGTTAACATATTAGCAAATTATCTTGGATCAAAAGTGTGTTATTGAGTTCAGAATGTTGTTTCTGTGCAATTTACGTATTCAGTTTTTCTTCATTGAATTCCAAACTTAATCTGAACCCTCATTAGGTGACTTTTCCTTGGATGAGTTATCGTTGTCATCTATTTCTGGTGTGCCTCACACTCCTTTTTCATGATCATGGCTAGGGTCATACAATTTCCAAGGTTTAAATTTTTTGTAAAAGCGATCGAGACCCTGTACCACGCGATCGTGTGATTTTGACATCCTTTTTGACTAGATTTCCTTCTTTACAATTATGGTCGGCTTGACGCAATAATGATGTTGTCATAACCCGACTTCTCAAATCATGATGGAACCTACTATACCACTAGTAGGAGAACCAAACCTGTAGTATAAAGCCAAAGCGGAGGACTACTATGTCAACTGTATAAAGCACAAGTTTAATAAATAATAGATAAATGAAGCGGAAGTAAAAAGAATCAACAAATCACAAAACCCGGTATTAGTGTAATACAAAACCTCCAATTACAGAATAAAGAATCAAATGGCTAATACAAATGTATCTTCGAAAATACATGGAGATCAAAATCAAGACTGAAGAGAAGTAGGAAAAGTTGGACAACAAGCTCACTCTGAGTCTCTAAAAGTCAATAGAATCTGCACAAACTTCAATCTGTAAATCAAGGTCGGGCACTTGTACTCGGATTTCCACATGGACAAGTATAGTATGAGTAAAATCTACCGAAGCAACCCATATCCAGTAAGCTTCAAGGGCCCACTAGGCACATAATAATAATAAAAACAATAAATAACTGAAGATAATAAATAGGGTCACAGAAGCAAATAGTACAGCATGGAAGCTAGATATTCAAATAGGGATCAAGAAACAAGTAAAACATGTATAGCTAGCTAATCATATAATAGAATTTCAGCCAATGAATGAAAACATACCCGGAAATCCTTACAAAAGTATATGTGAATAATAACAACAATAGTCAAGAGTCAAAAGAAAATAGAAGGAGACATGGATGGTATACCGGTAACCTTAAGTAAGGGATGAGTGAATGAACAATAATATAACGAACAATATCCCACATAACATGAAATATCAAGTAACCAATGAGAACTTCTAAACAGTAGTAACAATAATGCATATAAATGCTGTCAAGTCCCACAGAAACAAGTGCAACTTACACAGAATCATGGTCACCCATAGGCATCACTATACTACAAGGGGTACACTAAATAAAATAAGTGCAGAAAAGTAAATACACTCCATGAAGTAACCAGTCCTGTGTATTAGGTCCAGCAGGCAAAATCTATGAAAGGCTATCCTAAATGTTCCTGGTATATATCTCCTCCATCCTATGCCCTCTCCATGTCTCCGAAGCCCGGAGGCAAGGTCTATGGAGATGTGTCTACCACATACGATATTTTAACATTATTATAATCTCACATCCCAATTCACAAGCCTCAAGGGTCTCATAGTCTGGAAACCAATATCTCATATCAATAACATCATCAAGCCGTACTAGGAAAGTCATGGCGTTCAATGTCTGGATATCATAGTATCACCAAAGACCTCAATAGAACTGTATCAATAATCCTCCAAACCATTATATGTAGTTTTG